>KV426432.1:26212-36755 GCA_001632375.1 Exidia glandulosa HHB12029
CACGTGACTTTCCTGCCATATTCAGGCGGAGTTTACAAAACACAATGACGACCTCCTGGGAACTTGGAACCCGTGCAGCGGTTTGACAGCGTACATTCCCACCGGACACTTGAACTGATTGTCCCCAATCAGTGCTCATTGTCTCAGATAGCTATAAAAGTAGGCTGGAGGGTGCTGGCTATCCTCATCAACTCAACTACCAATCTCCCACACTGGCTCCTCCTCAGCTGCTTTCACTCAGCCCTCTCTCCTCTCTCTCTTCACTCACTCCCTCTCCACCCATGTCGCCTCAGGCTGGCCCAGGTCTCTCCCTCAACACATTTGAGGAGGGTGAGTCCCTTTCCAGTCCCTGTACTTGTACTTTGGCTAACTTGGCCATACAGCTATCAACATACTGGGAAGAGCAGAGATGCTGAGGCAGGCTGGGGCTGCTGTCCCTCCTCCTCCTGCTCCTACTCCTGCTCCTTCTCCTGCACCTCCTCCAGGTCGTCCTAGGGTCATTCCTGATGCTCACATCATGGAGGACTTGGGTGGCTTTGAGAGGGGCCTATTCCCTGAGAATATCCCTCACCCCAGTATGTCCTTCTCCTCCTCAGCCCTGAACTCTTGCTGATGCTTCTGTGTACTGCAGACCTTCCTCCCCACTTCGACCCCTCGATCCCTCCCCCTACTATGTCCTTGCACATGGTGTGGAGGCTGTATCTGGAGGGCAGAGCTCATCTCCTTGCTGAGCCCACTCCTTGTGAGGGATCCAACCCTTACCCTCTGGACAAGCTTCAGCCATGGATTGAGTATGCGCGCTACCTAGCTGTGAGTCTCCCCTCATGTTGCCATGACTCTGGCTGACTTCAGTTCTTAGCATCAGCTGTGGGTCCACTCTGGGGAGGCTGGGGTGCGCTCTCTGGTCTCTTCCCTTGCTCTTCAGCTGTGGGACGGCTGTGATCGCGTCACGCTGCTCCAGGAGCTTGGAGAGTACTCAGACGACCCCTCTGACCTTCAGTCTAAGTGGGGGTGGAACCTTTCCACTGGTGGTGTGACTAGGAACCGCGAGGAGGCAGCTGACTTTAGGAGGGAGCTCAATGCTCTCAACACCCTCAAGGAGTCCTTCAAGGAGATTGCTGGTGGATTTAGGGACGAGCTGCGCGCTTTTTCTGATCGTCTTGATGTTCTCTTTGTTACTATGTAAGCGCTTTCTTGGGCAGGTCCCTATATGTACTTGGTCTTGCTGGAATGTTCATGTGCGCTAGCCGCTGCTCTATGTACCCTTCTCTTGACTGCATCTCTGCTCGTGTACTTAAGCCGGCGTTGACGCTGGCAAGCTTGCAATGCCATGGTATTATCGTAAATAACACCCGAGGGTTCCGGACTGCACGTTGGACTTCTGTGCTTATCCGCGTTTTGCGCGCGAGGTGCCGCGGCGAAATTCGGCACAGTCCGTTCGGAGCCTGAACAAATTCCCGTTGGCCTGTTCCTGTCCACCGCGTCTGCTTCTCCAAGTCGTCCTCAGTATGCCCAACATCCCTCGCTCTGCGGCCCCTTCGCCGCCCGATGCGCCCGACTTCGGCATTGATCTTTGGGGTGCGTTGCGTTGCGCATCAGTTCATCCGCGTAATTCTGACTCGACGCGGCAGACCTGTGTCCTTGTCAGATCTGCCCACTACACGTATACCATTACACTCCTGACGAGCACGATGTCCTCGTCCATGTCATCAATGTGCTTGAACGCGAGACGACCCGTCTTGCGCGCGACTTGGGCGCAGCGTACCAGTACATTGGCGCGGGTGAACGCGCACCGGGCTATCTCCTCTCGTATATCCATTCGCAGTCCCTTCTGCTTGTCGACCTTATGCACATGCTCTCGCGTCTTTGGCTCATTCTCTTTTCGCATGGTCAGGTCCCCTATGCCGATATGCTTGTCTGAGTTTTGTATTTCGTCCGTGTAGTAGTTCGTATGGCGCAAAATCGTTGTCGAAGTCGAATTGGATGGTAAACTTGGACACAAAAATTAATGAGTGACATAGGAGTTGTCGCGGTGCCAATACGAATCGCCTGTACAACGGGATCAAGACTCAGAGCATATGGTACATGCGTTGCGGTATTCGATGCAGAGGCCGTGGGACACCTTTCGAACGGGAGGAATATCTGGCACAAAGGTTGCAAAGGAACACCTTGTCGCGTGGGGTATACGAAGACAAACGGTACCCCATCATGTTGGTGGCGATGCGGACTCGGTGGTCGTCAGGTCGCGTTCGACAGGCGTGTTGAGCGCCATTTTGGACGCAACATGGTCTGCGCGGATACGTGCCGCGGCCGGTTCCAGGATAAGTCGAACGTCGATGCTGTTACGTGGCGTGACGGCATTACGCCTGATCTCCTCCAGCGGCTGCATAGGCAGTGCGTGCGCTTCGGGATCGCGGGTTTGCGGGTTGTGTACGCGATTGTCACGGCGGCGGCGTCCCCATCGCGTGGGTTGAATGAACATCGCAATTGCAACAAGAAGTAGTAGGACTGCTGCAGCTATCGCGGCGGTGAGTGGCGCGTTGAGCATGATGTCGAAGGAGTGCGGGGTCGAAATGATTACTGCGTAAGGCTCGGATGATGGATTAACTAGTATCGCGGGATCTAATACTCGGCGCCCGGCCAGCCGGCGCAGTTCGCACACTCCACATTGAGGCGGATTGCCAGGAATTACAAATAAGCATACAGTACATTGGGGAAATCATCAAAATCGCGAAAAGTAATGCGAAAAATGCTACAATTGACACTACAGTCCCCCACCGGACACTTAAATTACTACTGTCCTCAGTAGTCCAGCTTCAGAGTCAGTCAAAGTATCTACGGGTGCAATTCGTGAACACATGGTCCGTCAATTCAAACCTCGATCTCGTCAGCAACTTCCTCGTCCAATTCATCGCTCAGCTGCAGCCTCTTTTCCGCTTCCTTCAACAAGTGCGTAATGTTGTACTTCCACTTGTAGCGCGGCAAATATGGGATGACACGAAATTGCGCGACTTTGAGCAGGGCGACGGAGCCGTCAAGCTCTGCAACGGTATATGCACCTTTCGCGCCGCGTTTCACAACAATCATCGGTCCGAGGTAGCGTGGCTTTGCTTTGCGGTTCAACTCTTTCTCGATACGCGTGTTGCGGATGAGCACAAGATTACCGGGTGCAAACTGATAGTCGTGGATGGTGTTTGTGAAGCGCTTTTCAAATTCGCGGACTGAATTGAGGCGCGCAGCCTTCATGCGCTCCGCCATCGCTTCCAAATCCTCGGGACGTTTCTGGAGTTGACGCGCGCGGACTTCAATCAGCTGCTCGGTTGTCATGTACGGTTCCAGTGCGTGTGACAAATACGTTGCTTCAGCGATGTCGAACGGGAGGACTGGCTCGATTCCGTGTGCCATGTAGTACGGTGACATTCCAGTTGAGCGCTTGATGGTAACTCGTTCGGCCCAGAACACAGAGTGTACGACCGTCGGCCACTTGTTTGGCTCGTTGTGTACCATCTTGAGTATCGATTCTCTGACGTCAAAGTGCTTCCGCTCGACGATGCCATTCGCTTGGGAGTTGTATCCCGATATGCGGATGTGGTATATGCCGTAAGTATCTGCCAGCCATGTTACTGCACTGATATACTGCCGTCCATTGTCTGTGACTATCTCCGCTAGATATCCCCATCGACAGAGGATATCTTCAAAGATGAATTTGCCGATGTTTGCGCCTGTCTCGTCGGCTAGTACTCTCCACTCCGGGTATGACGATAAGGCACATCTTGCTTGCGTAAGGTATCGAAGTCGTCCAACCTTTGGCATGAGCATAGTATCGATATGAACTCGCTGGAATAGCGTCGGGATGACTGGTACAGTTGGCGGAATCTTGAGACGTAGCGTCTGGCGCGTCTGACAGTCGTGACAAGTTTCGACGAACCACTTGACATCTTCTTCCATTCCTGGCCACCAAAAGCGGTCTCTAACGTGAGCATTCGTTGAGAAGAAGCCCTTGTGACCTAGGAAATCGTGTGCCTCTTGGATAATCGTGTACCGTCGCTTCGGGTCTACTATGACAACCTTGTGCTTTAGTTCGCGATCTGAACGCATCAGCTTTCCATTGACCAGGAAAAAGTGCGATGCTCTCTTGAGGAATGACGCTAGCTTGTTCGATGGAAGTCCGTCTGGAACTTTGAATGTCTCGAGGTAGTTGCGGAACCACTCTAACTCGCGATCACGGTACTTTGCGCTCTCAGAACGCTTCGGGAATGTCTCCTGCTCTTGCTCGGCCTCGGTAGTTCTCTCGTCATCTTCCTCCACTGCTTCGTCAAGTAGTGTAAGTACGGTGGTGGGTGGATAGGTCTTCCGCTCCATGTTCGCTACGCTGTAGGGCAGTATCCGCGGCTGCGCATACTCAGGGTTGAGCACATTAACCATCAGGTTAAGGGCTCTATCCAGCCACTCATCTGGGTCATCTGACTCCTCGGGGTCTCCTGGAGCATGTGGTCGACGTGAGAGTCCATCGGCTCCGGTGTGCTGTGTTGCTGGTACATGTATGATTTCCGGATTGAACAGTTGTATTCCCGCAATCCAACGATTGATCGTCGCATTTGGCTGAATGTCAGGGTTGCTCAGCATACCCTTGATGTACTTTGCATCGACTTCGACCTCCAATTTCTTGGCTCCAAAGAGAAATCGGCGGTTCGCACGTAATGCTCGGTATACTCCGTGAAGTTCCAGCTTCGCTTGAGAGTATTTCGATTCGACATCGTCCCATGTAATCGACCCATATCTTGAAGGATACTTCTTTCCATCCTCTCCACGCTGAGACAGTATATAGCCAGCGGCAATATTTGACGAGTCAACGGAGAGTATGATCGTTCGTCCAGACTTGTAGTCGATCGGCTTCAGGCATGGCGCATTCGCTACCAGTTGCTTCAGTTGATCCATCGCAGCTTGGCACTTGTCGTCGAAGTTGAATGGTACATTCTTCTTCACAAGGTCCAATAGTGGTCGAGCGATCTTGGAGTAATCCTTGATCCATATGCGCGAAACTCCACATGTACCGAGAAAGGCTCGTACTTCACTGACATTACGGCATGTAGGCCAGTTCAGTATCTTCTGTACGTTACCAGTCTCTGGTAGTCTACCCTCATAGCTGCAGCGGTGCCCAACTATAAGTGCTTCAGGAACGCAGACTTTAGCCTTCTTTCCGGAGACAGAGGCATTGGCCTTGTCCAGACGTTGCAGTATGCGGTTCAGTATGTGGATGTACTCCCATATGAATCGTCGAATTTGCGGATTGTCTGGAATAGTCTCATACGTTCCGTCCTCCTTGAGGTAGTATGAGGTTGGTCCTTTTGCAATGATGTCGTCGATGAAGCTGTCGGCATGCTCCGGCATCTCGGGTTGAAGTAGGAATGTAATGTTCCCTTGCTGAATTGGTACTGAGTTCGTCCATCCCATTGGTAATGCTACTTGGCGTAATGGTCCAAATGGTGTCTGAAAGGTCGTAAGGTCTCGGGACTCTTCGTCGATAAGCTGAAGGTCGTATGACGAAAATAGGTCGAAAATGCCGAGGCAGGTGTAGCCTGCACACTGCTCAGCAAATTCATCAGGTGATGGAGTAAGTCCTGCATCTCGAATGGTAATCGCATTCAATGGCTGTAGGTCATGGACGATTCGGAGACTCTTCCCATCTTTCTTCACAACGCAGAACCATTTAGAACGGTAGGCTGCATTCGAAGGTTCGTAGACACCGGCTTTGATCTTCTCCTTCAGTAGCTTGAGTAACTCGTCTCTGATTGATGGTGGGATCGGTAGGTGCTTGATAGCCCATGGTCGATGTGGTAGTACTGGCATTTTGATCGGAGGGAAGTAGTCACTTCGGAATCTCCCTCGCTCACTCTCGGTCCACGCAAAGACCTTCTCATGTGCACACAGTACCCAAGCCATCAGCTTGCGTTCTTCTGGCCAGAGAAACTCATTCTTGTCGAGTTCAAAACCTGCCATGCGCTCTGCCGTCATGTGCGCGGTTGGTACAAAGTTGGGAGGCTTCGTTGGTACAGTGGGAAGACCAATCATGGGGTCGGATGGAATCTTGCGGACAATGCGGAACTGCGGTGGCAAGGTGTCCATCACCGGTCGGACTCTCTTTGCTACAGGCTTGTACTTGCGCTTCTTCGGTACTCCTGCCGGGTGTTGAACTTTGTGCTGTGGTACTGGTGCTGTTGGCGATGGTGGCGCTGATTGACCTTGGGCCTGCAAGGTTTCGTCGCCTTGGTAGAAGACTTCCTGCTCTTCGTCGGAGTAGTCTGAGTCGTATTCGTAATCTTCCGGTTCAGAGTGTACTAGTGAGGCTGTGCTCTCATCACCCTCGTCGACGTAGTATATGTCTTGACCATCGAATACAATTTTCATCTCGTCTCCTGAAGCTGAATCAGAGTCGGAATCATACTCGTCATCAATATCAGTGTCGGAGAGATCTCGTAACTCAGGCATCCCGTCGTCGTCGCTGTCAGTATCAGAGACATCTTCAAGCTCAGGCACTCCATTGTCGCTGTTGATGGCATAAGTGTCGCCTTCGTCATCGGAGTTGTATCCATCTCCGTTCGGTGCCGTAGTGTCTACACTGTACGCTTCAGTGTCAACGAGGTAACTAGGTGCAGCAGCCGGCTGCTGTGCCCACGTCCTCCAGAATGATCTCCTTGATCTGATATCCTGATATGAGGGTGGTGGCTCGGTTATATTCGTGGTTGCAGGGTCGTGGTTGCGTCGGCTGAATTGTAACTGTGGTCGCCAAGTCTCAAGGGCTTGACGGATCAGAATGCCAACTATCACACTCCTGAAGGCTGTTGATCGCAAAATCCACTGAGGCACTACACTGATCGCCAGGATTAGCAGTAGGCAAAGGATTGGCCATACGTCGGCAGGTTGTGTCGCTGAACCATCTCGTCGTTCCGGTCGGTTCCAGAGGTTATTCATCATGTAAGACGCAAGGATTGGAGGAAGAGAACCTGACTCTTGGGGAGTTGGCGTCTCTGTTCTTTCCCCCATCAAAAATCCTCATTGACAAGATGGCCGTGATGATGGTGCTGTCGGGGATAACGCTTCTTCGTGTTGATCTGAACCATGCGATCACTGTTCGGGTCGCGTAAGACTAGAGTCTGGTTGCCGTTGCTCTCGTTGGAGACTGTTGTCTGAGCAAGCGTTGAGAATGGTCGCCCGAGTAACAGGTCAAATGGAGCTCGGTCGACGACTTGCACTTGAAGTAGGTACTTGATTCCTCCCACGGTCACTGGAAGATTCTCTAACACTCCTCGGGAAGTGTGAACATTACCATCTGCTGTCTCCATATGCATAACGCGGGTGAGATCAACTGGGTGAGATGTTCTCAATGATTCCCACAGTCGCTTGTTCATTATGCAGACAGTTGAGCCGTCGTCAAGGAGTGCGTCAGTCGCCTGACCTCCAACTTCAACGTCAACAGTTCGAAGGGCCATGAAGTGTGGAGCTGCAGCTCCTATCTCCTCTTCTTGAACTTCTCGGCTGTAGAACGTTTCTACAATATGAGCTTGCTGCGGGTTGCGGTGCTGCTGATTCTGGTTCTGGTTGGCGGCTTCGGCTATGCGCTTCACGCTAAGCCATTCTCTGACCTGTCGGCGGACGTCGGGAGAGATACTGTATATCTGCCCCACTGTGAGGGTAACAGTAGCCTCTTTGACCTTCTTGAGTACCTCATCAGTAGCATGTTCGTTCTCCACTGGTGCCTTGTTCCGGAAGGCTGGGTTCTGCAATGGTCGGCCACGCTGCGGCCCTGGAATAAATGGTGGTTGTGCTGCATGCTGCGGAGCCTGCTCTGTTGGTCGCTGAAGTATGACTCTTGGTGCTTCGGTAGGCTGTGCCTGTGGAGGCTGTGCAGGTGCTGGCTGTGCAACAGGTGCGGCATCTGGCACTAGATTGCTCCCTTGTGCATTTGCTCTAGGCCTGGCTGGAAGTTCTACAGCAACGTTGCGTGCTTCTCCACGCCTCGTAGTGACGTACACTGATGCTTCTGCTCCGCCATCGTTCCAGACCTCGTTGGTGTAACTTGGAGTAGCATACACTGGGGCTTCGTTGTATGCATTCTGGTTGCTGACAAAGCTGACGGTCTGTACAGCTGGTCTCTGCGGTTGCAGGAAATTGGGGTTCGCAAGTAACCACTCGTCGATTCGCATCTTGAGTGTCTTGTTCGTCCCGTCTCTGGTCATGATCGAGTGACCATTTAGGTACGTAACTTGCTGTGTGTTGGGATCTAGCAGACACTTCTTCTCAAGTATGTATTGCTGGCGAGTGAGACAACCTCGCTGAGTGTGCCCATCTCCTCCGCAGAAGAAACAATTGATGGGATTGCCTTGCTGTTGGTAGCGGCGCAACGGAACACCTTGGTTACTGTTGCTGTTGCCCTCGAGGTATGCTGTCAGTCTCAGAATGGCTTGAGTCAGCGCATCGCTTGTTTCAACCTTGGGCGCAACTGGTTGCGTGGTGACAACTGCTGGCACTGGCATGATGGCCTTCGCTGGCATGGTAACGGGGTGAACTTCCATCATCGTCGGTTCGTACAGCTCCTGCTTGAGCAGTGGGCTCATCGCAGTGCTCTGTCCTGATCCATGAGCTTCCATCACACTTCGTGCGGTTTCCTGGACCTTGTCAAGTGTGGCGCGTTGCGGTGCTGGGAACTTGATTCGGAGCTCGAGGTTGAGACTGTTCCGGAAGTTTGGGTTGAAGACCTTGATGTATGATGCCGCTAGGGCTACGTCCGACGTCAGACCCTGTTGATTAAGGCTTCTCGCATACATGTTGAATCGGAGGGTGAACTTGTCAAGATGGGCTAGAGTAAATATTCCCATATTCGCCCACTCTGTGATATGTGCCTCTAGGTCGTAGATTGTGTACTTGACAGTTCCTGTCATATTCTTGTACAGGTCCTTGACCTCTCCTATGAACTTGTCATAGTCAGTGCCATCGATGTACGACTGCAGTGTTCTCCAAAGGTCCCTACTCTCAGTGTCAGCATATACTAGCAGTCCCTGGATCTTCTGTTTATCGTCAGTAATTCCTGCTGCAGTCAGTAGCGCAGTGTAGCTCGTGATGAAGGTCTCAATCGCCAAGGGATCACCTGTGAATCTTGGCGCCTTGTTACTCTGTGGCTGTGGCATGTCAGGCATGGCGATGGTTGCTGTAGGGATAGTGGTTGTGATGGGAACAGTAACTGATGGTATAGGTGTGGTAACGGTTACCGCAAGCTGTGCAGGCGCTGGTGTTGTTGGTCTGGTTGGTGGTAACGATGTGAGTGGAGACTCAGGTTGCTGTTCAACTGGTTGCTTCTGGGATTTGGTGGTCGGTGCTGCTTTGGTTGGCGCTCTGCGCTTTCCTTGGCTAGTGGATGCTGGTCCTGAAGATGTTGATGCTTGTGGCTGCTGAGTAGCCTTGGTTGCTCGTGCTTTACGTGGTACTGGTTTTGCTAACGACGACGGTGAGGAGCCTACTTTGAAATTCTGGATTCGGGTCGATTTGCGTGCTGGTGTCAGTGCTGTCGATGATTCGGCTGTCGGTGGTTGGGGTGCTCTTCGGGGCGCCAGTATTGGCAGTAAAGGGTTGCTGTGCTTGGGGAATCCTAAACTTTAGGATTCCCTGCGGTGGTCACCACTTTATGTACGGCCTGGGTACTCGCTACAGGTTCTTTACGTTCGCTGCGCAAGTCCAGCAACCAACGGAGGCAATGAGAGAGTAGTAGATGCCTTCTGACGCTACCAGGTAATCACTCGAGGACGGCGCTGATCAAGTCTCGCGTTGCCTATCAACACTCTGTTCCGCCCGACGTCGTTGTCGACGGAGTACAGATCTGGATGTTGAAGGTAAAGGAGAGCTCTGACACAGTACCAGAGGTAGAGAGATAGGTAGGAAGAGTCTTTGAAGGGAGGGCTAAGCCTCAGTGATAGTCAGGGATACTCGGTGTATATTTCCTCTCGGACTTGGTGCGTCCAGCGCAGTCCTTATATACAATTTCGGACTATTGTCCTACAAATTAGGAAAGTATCCTAGATACATTGATACATATTACCATGGCTCATCACTTAGTAACTGTTGCCTGGATTCAAGTACTAATTCTGGACTACAATCGTAACTATTACCGATTATGGTAGTTGCTTCCATGACAGCGCACTGCCTCATGTGGCTGTTGCTGAGTTGCAATTACCATATTCAGCGGACAAAAAGGAAAGAGACAATAAGGCTCCGGGCTCTATTGGAACAATGGACTGAGAGGACAATAGCTACTGCAGTGCCTTGGCAACTGGTTGACGGGACAATGGGCGTCACAATGAACATTGCCGAACTTGGACGGACAATGGTTGGGAGTATAGGAGATTGGGACCAAGGCAACGGTTGCGCTATTGTGCTAAGTGAGCTTAGTCAGCATGCACGTGACTTTCCTGCCATATTCAGGCGGAGTTTACAAAACACAATGACGACCTCCTGGGAACTTGGAACCCGTGCAGCGGTTTGACAGCGTACA
>KV426433.1:0-24289 GCA_001632375.1 Exidia glandulosa HHB12029
TTACTGCCGTTATTGCCCCTCAAGCCACTCAACCACGCTGGGTACTATAGACTTTCTTGGAAATCCTGTAAGCGGATTGACCAGATCCCTTACATGGTACTCGATAGGGATGGGAATGAAGACAACGATGGAGTGTTCGATAGCGAGGTTTGGGACGAAAACGATTGCGACGATGAAGAGGATGTGGTTGTAAATGAGTCCGAAGAGGTGGAAGTTGTGCTCGTAGATAGACTACTCATGGCTGAGCCAGACGACTCGGTAGACGATGCAGAGTTGAAGGAAAGGGTGGTGGATGGCAAGCCACTAACGGCTGTCGTGGATGATGCTGTTGTATATGGGGTTGTCGACGTTGCGAATGTCCATGATTCAGAAGATGACGCCGCGGCCGACGCGGTTGATACTACTGAAGCAGACTCGGACGCAGCGGCTTCGAGGGAATCCGTTTTCTCAATCGTCGATATGAAGACGCCACTGCCTTCGGCGAGCGTTACATCAGCAGGAGCAATGCTGGCGTCGTCGATATTAGGTGTGCCAGCTGGGTAAGCGCCGGTCAGCGTGTTCTGAGGTAGCAACCGCATGGCTCACAGAAGAACGACGTGCTGGACCTAGGGGACTTGGTCACTACGCTGGTTGACACTACGTCGACAACGTACTGGAGTGAACCGCGCTGTGAAGTGCTCGTCACGTGTCTTCGACGCATTGCGCCTGCCGGCTCTTGTCCATGAGCAGCGACTGAAACCGAGAAAGCTGAACGCAGAGATACGCAAGCCAAGAGGGTTGGGGTCGCAACCAAGAGGCCCCGCAGTGGACGACGCATAGCAGAGAAAATGGCGGGAACTGGTCAAGAAAGGCGAAAATGTGAAAGGGTCAGAGACAGACAGCGGCTGTACACGTTCTGGCACGCCTCGCGGCGACTTGGACGCTGTGCCCCATGCTTGTAGAGCGCCCATAACCGCATAAGGACGTGCATCGCCGCGCATTCCAGAACGCCTAATCCAGTAAACTCAAATCGACTTGACGCCCATTCCAGCGAGGCAGAGTCCGCACTAAAAAGCAAGGCGCGCGCTATGAGGCCTCAGTATTACCCTAAAACCGTCATTCTGTCTGTCTTGAACGGGCGACGGCGGCGCGAGACGTGGACGTGAGGATCTGCGATCAGAGGGACGCGTTATTTGGCCGAAACAACTTTCCGGCTTCTCCTCGTCTTGACTGCAATGACTGACAAGAACGTCCGAAACATCTTCCACGACCCAGAGTCTCCCCTGCCATTTCGTCTGCTAGCTCGCAACCTGCGTCGCAACCCAGATCCTAAGCTACCGCCTTTGCCTGTTCACAAATTCGCTCATACGTCCCCCAACGGGCCCTCGTCAACAGTAGCGTTCTTTCCATGGGACAAGAAGAGCTTGGAACGACTGTGGAATGGAGCGTTGAACAATCCTGGCCCTGGCTTCGCTATGCTCGAGAAACAATGGCAGAACATTATCGAGACTCATCATGGCGTCTTCGCCGTTGCCCATGGACGCGATGTCCGGCTTTATCGAACCACGTCAAAGGTCCATCTTGAACAGATATGCTCCGTCGTTCTTGAATCGGTACGCGCGTAATAGATGTCGTAGAGCATCGTAGTGACATAGGGCGCACAGCTGCCATCTCCGGGCTTTCGATCGGACGACGACGAAAAGAACGTACACGACGACGACGTCCATGCACTCACATGGGCATTGAACCCCAACGAACTGCGCCCGCTTCTCGTGATTGCGGCATCGAGGGTAGTTCACGTCTTCGACACGGTACGACAGTGCGCAAACGGAGTCGTGAAAGGTCATGGAGGTTCGCCTTCGAGCCCTTGCACTGGCACTCCTAGAATACTGATAATGAACTGTTCCTGTAAGGTGACATTACTTCGCTCAGGACGCATCCAACATACCCGCAGTTCATCTGTAGCACCTCCCGTGACTTCTCGACCAGATTCTATGACCTGCAGTGCGACGCACGCTTCATGTTCCGCGATCCGCCACCGCCGCCGCGCGGGTATGATTACTTGGGAGGGACGCCATTCGGCATGCAGAGTCGCTCCGCAGCTCAGGATCCTAAGTCGGATGAGCTGCCGGCAAACGTCGAGGGATTTGGCTATGGGAAGTGTCTTGGGTAAGCGGGTCCCCTCAGCCTTCGCCGCGCGGTGGTCCTCACATCATTACAACAGTGTATTGTGGGGACCAATTGCTGGCGCCGAGCATCTCCCCGGTCGCGAAGTCCTCAGAACGAGGCACGGAGGGCACTCAATGGCCGTATTCTCAGCTGTAAGCCCATGATTACCTGCAAACGTCCAAGCTATATACCACTAATCGTTGTGCCAGGATTTTCACGAAACCAGAAGCCTGATCGCGACCTGCGGACTGGACCAATGCGTCAAAATATGGCGTGTCCCGCAAATGTCGAGTCCTGACCCTAAAAGCACGATGTTCTACCGCACGCAACTGCCTGTCTTCAGTTCGAGCGCCATTCACGACGGTAAAGTTGTGTCCATACGTTGGTATGTTGCCGTGGTCGAACAGATGGATAGCAGTCCCTAACATCACTATTCACGCAGGATTGCGTACGATCTCTTGCTGTCCGAAAGTATTCACCCGTTGGTTAGCGAAGAGGAAGAACGCCATCGCTTCGTAATCTGGAAGTGGCTCGCTATGAACCGATACGTGGACGTTGACCAGGACGGGAAGCTGCAGGATCCCCAATACCAGGTACGCACATCCTTCTCAGCCCCAGTAGCTCAGATTGTGACACTTGCACAGGACTCTACAGAAAGCTGTACGCGTTTCACATCGCGTATGACACGTATCCTGACCCGGCTCGTAGTATCGTATCAGATTATCTCGATACACGACGTGATCGTACCCAAGCACGCACGCTCCTCCCTACAAACCGGCAACGGCCCTCCACTCCTCTTGATCCCCGGACGCGGGTCACTGCGAGTATACACCCTGAAGTTCTTCCAGCCCGTCCCTGCGCCAGCCTTCCCGCACAAGCTTGTCGAGGCACGGTCCTTTTGCGATTCGCTCGAAGGCGTCGCCACCTCGAAGGAAGTACAGGACCTGCTCAAGGAGCAAGAGGTTAGACGCTACGCTAGACGTGACGAACCTCATAAACCGTGGACTCTACAAGCCGCGGATAAAGAGCATCCTCTACCTGTGCATCGCGCGGATTTGGACCTCGGTTCTTGCGCGTTTTCTCCTGATCGGCAGCGCGTCGTTGCGGCGAGCCTCTCAGGGGACGTGTATGTATGGGTTAGATATAAGGAAGAATGAAGTTGAAGATTGTACTTGTACGAGCTCTTGAGGCCGTGGATGACGCATAGGCATGTCAGAAGTCAGAAGTCTGACCCCGTAAGCTGCCCCAACGCGCTGCTCCGGTTCGGCCCGACCGTTTCTCGCTCTCAACCATGGCGTCGACATTCGTAAACTGGCTCAAGAGCCCTGCGGGACGCCAGTACTTCTTCAGTGCGGTCTTTACTGCAGAGTGTAACGCGCAATTTGCTAATATCCCCACAGGCACGCACTTCTGGGGACCGGTGCGTCGCGCAACGAGGTGCTATTAGCGCTGCCAGCGTCATATTGAACGCCGGGTCGTCCAGGTCGCCAACTGGGGTCTCCCGGTCGCCGCCATCGCTGACCTCTACGGCAAGGACGAGGAAGTCATCTCGGGACCCATGACCGGCGCGCTGACCGTTTACTCGTGAGTGCACGACGTTTGACACGCCAGAACTATGCACTCACGCGACTCGCATTGCAGAATGACCTTCATGCGCTTCGGTGCGTTCGATCCCATCTAATGCAACGCGCTCCAGAGGTCAATACTGACGAATTTCTAGCATGGCGCGTGCAGCCGCGAAACTACCTCCTTTTCGCGTGCCACGCGGTCAACTTCACCGGCCAGTCGCTGCAAGGCGGTCGCTTTATAAATTACCATTATCTTGGCGGAAAGGAGCGCAAAGAGCTACAGCAGGCGGCAGCAGCAGGCGCGGCGCAACCTGTACCCAACAAGAAGGACATCTGACGCTTTCGTTCTACTACTCGGTTCCATATATAATACATCGCGACAGGGTGCACCAGACCTGCAAACTGCACGGGCTGCGATTCTACCAGAAGTCGTCGTCGCCGCCGCCCTTCTTCGAGCCTTTGCTCTGTGCAAGAGCTTGCCGCTCGTACATCTCCGCAATCTGTCATGCGCGGCGTGTCAGCAAGCGTCTCCGGTCGTTTCTCTGACGAAAGCTTACCTGTTCCGGCCCCGTTGCTTCATCGGCGCCCTTGTCGTCTCGTATCCGTATGAAGCGCGGGAAGCGCAGCGAGATGCCGCGCTGGTCAGCCTACCACAACGTTAGCGAAGGACTCATGCGGAGGTCGCATGATACGCACCAAGCCCTGCGCCGCCGTGTATATCGGACTCAAGCTCAAGTCTGCTGCGAGCACCTCCCATACGATCTTGGGCTCGAACCACACGTCCGGTTTGGCGCCGCCAGGTTTCACGTCGCCTCTACATGTCGCGATCTCGAGGTCGTGCAATGTCGCAAAATGTGTTGCGAGCGCCTCGTCGCTGAAGCCCGTGCCGATCTTGCATATCGTCTGATACTCCTCCGCATCGCTGTCGTAGCACGCCAGTAAGAAGGCACCGTAGACGTTTGTGCGCTTGCCCATGCCATGGTAGCCGCCGACGACCACCAGGTCGAGTGAGTCCCCGACTCCGGCCAGGTAATCCTTCTTCAGCTGGAGTGATGGAAATTGTTAACGCTTCACCTTTGGGCCACTCGCGATAAAACTCACTTTCAACCAGTTGACTGAGCGCCGACTCGGCTCGTAATAGCTCGCGTCGGATTGGAGCATCTTGACCATCAACCCCTCGCACCCATCCTTGATACTCTCCTCCAAAAACGCCTGAATCTCATCCGTCGTCTCCCCGTCGCTCGACTTCGCAAAGTCGAACTCGCCGGGAACGACCTTGAAGTGCTGGCGCAGCAGCTCGCGGCGGTCTTCCAAGGATTTGTGCAGGAGCGGCTCCCCGTTAAGGTAGAGGAGGTCGAACGCGAAGAGGCAGACGCGGACTTGGATGTCCTCGATCTTGACGTCCTTGCGTTTACGCTTGCTCAGTTCTTGGAAGGGCATGAGCTTTCCGGTCGTGCGGTCCACGGCCACGGCTTCCGCGTCAAACACGAAGCTCTCCGTCTTGTCCGTGAAGCACTGTTGAACGAGACGATAAGCAACATTGTACGCTTCATACGACGACGTGACGCCTACATTTGGGAGCTGCTCCACGAGGTCAGGATACTTCTTGGACATGTCCTCGGAGTTGCGGCTGAAGACGCGCACCGATCCGTCCGCGAGCCTGTGCACCTAAACCCAAGTCCACGCGTGTGAGCCAGGGAAGGGATATTACTGTGGAGCTAGTCATACCTGAGCGCGTTCTCCATCGTACTTGTACTCGCACGTGAAGCGCTTGCCCTCGAAACGGTCCAGCACCTCGCTGATCGCCTTGGTCGGCTTTGCAAGCATGGGCTTGAGTGGTACGCCAGGTGTAAGCTTGCACCGTTCCGCGAGACCATCAATCCCAACTTCGAGCAAAGCGGGAATGACTTCGTCGTAGCTCGGTAGTTCGCTGTACACCTGCTTCACGACGTTGGCCGCCTCCTCTAGTCGGCTTGCGAGCTTCTCCTTGCTCCACCGCTTCTGCGCTGGATTGAAAACCCGAAGTCAGCTATTGAAGTCGGAAGAATGAGATAAAGACAGACATTTCTCTTTCTCGGCGAGGACGACGGCGTGCGAGAGGGAGATGAGCACGCTCCGCTCGGCGTTACCGATACGAAGCTTGCCCTCCAACGAGCGGATGATGTACTTCGCCTCTTGGTCCTTGCATGCTGCAAGGAGCTTCGTGATGATGCCCGTCTTCTTCGCTTGCGACTGCGAATGCGTTTAGCGTCTGAATGGCCAACTCCAACCGACAAGATACATACAGAGTTGCCGGACACCATCGCGATTTCCTTGAGCTCCTTGAATACGGAGCGCACGGTTAGCGGCTTCGGCTTGAAGATTGTCTTCTGGCTGTTCTTGGAATTCTGGACGACATGTTAGGGGCAACAACTGAAGGTGGAAGAGGACTACAGACCATCGCGACAAGACCGAGGTCGCCCTCTTTCTTTAAGTCTGCTTTTATAGCAGCGAGACTGCGTCCGGTCGACTCTGCGATCGCCTTGAGGAGCAGTGACTCGCCAATACCGAGTTCGATGCCCAAGTAATCAGGGCACAGCTATAGAAACATGTCGTTAATCTCGGCATGGAGTATTGAGAAGAGGAGGGCCATACCCGGTTGATGCACAAGTAGACGCTCTCGAGCAGACTCCTGGTATCGTCCTTCTCGCTACGCTGAATGACAAGCATCAAGAATGCTGTCAGAAGCGACGTCTTCTCGAGACGCTTGGTTGTGGCCTCGATGAGCGAGAAGGTGTGCGCAAGCGCAGCGTATGGTACAGGTTTGCCTGCTGCCCATGGATGCGCATCAACTTCGTCGACCTTGCTTAGCGCGGACTCTGCACTACGAGTCGCCACATGTCAGTACATGGATACTGGCGCAAATGAGGTGCTTACTTTTTCGTAGCAGCTTTAGATATCTCTGCGTCCTCGGCGCCGGAGCTCATCTCTTCCTCGCCGTCCTCGTCGGCGACAGGACGCGCAGCCTCGGGTTCAGAATCTTCATCCTTCTCCTCTACTACCTTGACCGCCTTCTTGCCACGCTTAGCGGCTGCGGCCTTCTTCGGTGCGGGTGCAGGCGCTGGTTCATCGTCTTCGTCAGAGGCAGCGGCGGCAGCTTTCTTCCTGCGCTTCGGGAGCGGCGACAAAAGCGTCTGTTTCGTGGGTTTCGCGTCGGATGCAGGCTTCGAGGACGAAGGTGCATCTAAGAGCTATCTGTGATTTCCTGGTGGAGAGGTAATACGCGGACGCACTGGCAGATGTGGCGGCGACTTCGTCCTCGTCGTCCGATTCAATGACGCGCCGTTTCTTGGTGGTTGATTTGGCCGGGACATCTGCACAAAATGAGAGAATACTTGATAGAACACGACCCACGCACCGCTGGTGACTGGAGCTTCCTCAGCCTTGCGTTTCGGCTTGGGCGACGCGCTCTTTGCTTTAACCGGAGCTGCTGATACACGTCAATATAACGCGTACCAGCATCCAGAACTCACTCACGCTCGCTGTCAACCTCCATGGGAACCGGTTCCTCGTCAGGCTTGGCTTTCGCTTTGGCCTTGCCGCCGTTCCAGAACTCCTTCAAGCTCGCCTGCTGAGGCGGCGCTGGCTTGGGCATCGCGTAGAACTTGTTCTGGGAGACGGAGAACGCGCGGCGAGTGAGAGGCTGGCGGGCGAGGACTACTTGTAGCGTGCGGCGTACGAGCGTTTGCTGCCGCATCAACTTGGGAGGAGAGAACGCTTTCCAGCTCCGACTCTCGACGCGTCTCATCCAATTTGATGGCCTCGCTGGATCTCTTCTTTACACAATCGGGACTATGTACATCTTTCAGGACTACATCACACTTGACGTTGCACCTGTTTCTCATATGCCTTAATTCGTACCATCACTGCGCAGCACCATGGACCATCTCGCACAACTCCAGCCGCCGCTGGACGTCGCTTGGGATCCCTCGCTGCCCACGGATGACGAAGAGGAGAGCTGCTGGTCCGCCCTGCAGCTCGCAGCCCGCGCCGGAAATCTCGCTCTCGTCGAGAGCCTCATAGCAGACGATCCCGCGTCCGTCAACGCCGCACCTCAGGGATACTATGGCCAGACCGCTCTCCAAGCAGCTTGCATGCATGAGCACGAGGATGTCGTTCGACGCTTACTTGCTGCCGGCGCGGACGTCCATGCTCTGGGCGGCAACAACTTCGAGCGCAATGCATTCCAAATCGCTTGCGGTGTCGGCAACATGAACATCGTTCGAATGCTCATAGAAGCCGGCGCACGAGTGAACGAGACACAGACCGCTGGACCGGGCAGGAAAGGAGGCGTCACGCGCTATAACGGACGGACAGCTCTCCAGGCAGCGGCAGACCGCGGACATCTCGAAGTCGTCTCTCTCCTGCTGTCGCTCGGAGCGGATGTCAATGCGCCGCCTTCCCCGACGGCAGGCAGTACAGCGCTTCAAGGTGCAGCCGCCGGTGGATACGTCGATATCGTCAAGCTGCTCTTAACCCACGGCGCTAATGTCAACGCGCCTGCGCCACATCGGAAAGGATTCACAGCGCTGCAAGGAGCCTGTCTTGCGGGCAGTATGGAGCTGGTAAACATGCTCCTCGATGCAGGCGCAAACGTCAACGCGCCAGGCAGTAGCTATCGCGGCGGCACGGCGTTGCACGCGGCGGCGGAGAAGGGCCATGTCGATATCGTCAAGAGGCTGCTGGACGCTGGCGCAGACCCGAACGCTGAGGCCAGCTCAGGTTGGGAAAGGCAAACTCCTCTTCAGAGCGCGCTCGTGAGCGGACACGACGATATAGAGGAGCTTCTGCGGAGTGCAGGTGCGGTCACAGGCACGAGAGGTGGCAAGTTGTTGTTCGACCTGTAAGCAGTATTCCCACAAACATGATACCATCTGTGGGCGTTGTAAATTGGTCGAAGTTTGAGTGAACTTGTAGTCGGGAACGCGCTTTTCAAGCACCGACGTCGCGCTTGCCTTCTTCCCAAACTGAAATCCATCCTCGACACGGCATGGGATAATAGTGACCCGGCTTCAAGCTTCAAGACCCCGGCGGAGACAATAGCGCCTGTTGCGCGTCCGACTTGTTCTCCCGGACGCCGGTTCGGATGCTACCAGTCCACGAAGGTGGACATCCGAGCGGCCGCGGGTTTGCGTGCGCGACGTATCGTTGCTTCCAGTATGAACGCGTCAGATGGAAGGCATGCACACTCTCGGCACTCCAAAGTCCAAACCATGTCTACTCTGGCTTTCCCGGCTTGTTGAACTGCTCCCAGTGCCGAACCTTCCTCTCTCGTCGTCCACGGCCGGACCCGTCCGTACGCTCATCCCTGTCGCGAGCGCGAAAGCCTTCACGTTCGTCGCCTCTCTGGAGTTCTCCGTGCCGTGTTGCGGTAAGCAGGGAATGTTGCGGTTGGGCGAACGCGGTGACAGGAATGAGTGCCGCCTCGCACATCTCCGAGAAGGATGCCTGGGAGGGACGCCCGTGGACTGTGCAGTGCAGACGGGGCTATAAAACTCGCGTTCGATTGGAACCTCGTCTCCCGCTGTGCGCCCCTCAGCTGCACCTGTCCTATCCATGCTCAGTTGGGGTACGCACAACCGTTACTTCAGAGCAGAAAGGGCTCGCTTGCTTACGAACCCCTAGAAGGCAGAACTTTGGAAATTAAGCTTTTCAGTGACGGCTCAACCGCCAGTGCGACCGTCACCTCGTCAAAGCCAGTCGGCACAGGGGCCAGTGCTGTCGTTTTTGTCGGGGAAATGACCGCGTCGAAACAGCGAGTTGCGTTGAAGGTCTTCCCCGCCTTCCTGACCGAAACGACGCAAGAAGTAAGTCTGCGCGTGTTCTAGGCAAACTAGTTACTTAGTTGCTTTAGCTATTGCGACGAGAGTTGCGCGCTGCCAGCGAGCTTTCCTACGAACGCATCCTCCCGTTCATCGGGACAGCGTCTGTTGGATATCAGTCGGTTCTCGTGACTGCGTACATGGCAAACGGGCACCTTCTCGAGTACCTGAGGAGGCATCGACACCTGGACCGCGGACGACATGTACGGCTTGCTTTCCAACTCTCAATTTCGTCGCTAAATGTGGACATGCGCGCAGTTGTGGCAGATAGCAGACGCCCTTCGGTTTTTGCACGAGGATGCGCGTCTCGTGCACGGCGATGTAAAATGCGTGAGTGGGTAGTAATCGTTGCTCGGCTTCCATCCTTACGCCGCGGGGGTGTAGGAGAATGTGCTCGTCTCCGACAGCGGCGACGCCCTTCTCGCTGATTTCGGGCTTAGCACAACGGTGGAGAAACACCACCCTGATCTCGTTACTTCGACTGGCATTTGCCAACGCGGGACGACCAGGTTTCTTGCGCCCGAGGTGTTTGACAACGCGATATGCAACGAGGACAGTCTGAATGCTGGGCACGTCTCCCAGATACCGCAAAGCCCTGTGCGGTCAAAGACGCGTGCATCGGACGTGTACGCATTCGGAATGCTCGTATTGCAGGTATGTGCGACGCCCTATTCAGTCTAATACATTGATTCTTATTCACGACTGATAGGCGATGACGCTCGTACGACCCTGGGTGGGACTTCTCCGCGACGTGGAAGTCGTAGTACAAGTCTCGCTAGGACGCTATCCACCGCATCCAGGGAACGACGAGCATATGCAAGACGACTTCACGAGTTTCTATTGGACGAACATCTGTCTCAACTGCTGGCGTCGGAACCCGCAGGAGCGACCTCATATGCGTGCACTGTACACGCAAATCAAGGAGCATCACGATGCGAGAGGTCTACTGCTCGGACATATCTACGATTGGCAGTATGGGACAGAGCGGTATCGCGCAAAGGTGCGCTATCATATCAAACCTTCGATTCGAGTGGGAGTAGGGTTAATATTCCCATGCACTCTTTTTGTAGGTCAACCGACTTGATAATGGCGTCTGGAAGGAAATGGGAATCTGTTACTGCTCCGTCCTGTACGCCAATGAGGGTCAAGGAGCGATAGTCGCCAGGAGCGAGTCACAGTTCACGTGCACTATCGTGGCACATAGGATCCAGAGGAAACACCAGTACGAATGTATTCGAGGTACGTCCAAGGGGTCAACAGCCATCTTCTCCTCTTTCCCGACGTCTATAACACGCACTCTAGATGATCTCCTCTGCTTCTCTGCGGAAGATGGGTCGGACTTTACCTTCGTGTTCAAAGACTCTACGGGCCGCAACGAACTTTTGCAATTGATTCGAACGATCCAACGACGCATGAACGCCAAAGGTTCGTATACACTACTCAGATGGTTGCAGTGCTCAATCTCAATATTGGATTTCGACAGTGAACAATCATCGGCACAGAAAGGCAATAATGGTCTGCTGAATGTGCCGGACTATTTCCATGTGTCATTGACGTCGCTGCAGGCTCGAGAACTACAAGATCCTCTTTTACCTACTGGCCAGTCACTGCAGCCCTCGTACTTGCGGCCGAGTCGCTCAGGTCCTATTTCTCAGCTGCAGGAACCCGACTCAATTCCTGCGAGCTGTCAACGTGGATGCTGCCAGACCGTGTTCGAGTTGGCTCTGTAACCCTTTGACTTCCCCTGAATGGTGCTGTTGCACGTTCTGGGACCTCTTGGCACAAGTATATTCAGACTTTCAGGCTGGTCGTTCCACAAGGACGGCCATTTCGACCTGGGACGGTACTTGCCTGGCCCGATGGCCGTGATCGACAAATGTGTGCGACGACATCATTGTATTCCTTTCACGATGCTTCTACTCGCAGTCTCAGTACTCAGACGTGCTACGTTGTTGCCGGACGGAAGTACTCCGCGGCAGGCTCAGCCAACGGAACGGCGAAGCCTCGGAAATCGCAGATGGACTCGACGATTGTCTCTCTGTGTATGTAATTTACCTTTGATGTATTACTATCCTAATGCAAGGTGAAGCGGTGACCGGATCGTGCTGGACTATGTCTACAAATGTTGTTGTAGCTCCTTGTGTAACGTAGAGGCCCGGTCGACTGTGTAGAAACGTTTGAGGGTTGAAGACGTGGAGGACGACGGTACGCACAGAGATTGCGGGATCGATGAGAGTTTCGCAAGCAAATGTCCCAAAAAGGGTCCCCACGTCGACTCGGAACATGACGGGAGAACCTTCCGGACTTGACACGAGAGCGCGCGCGACGTCACTTGCCGCATCGCGCTCTCTTCTACGCTTCCCACCAACGTGTGCCCTTGTCCCCTCCCGCAACCCGCTGGCCCTACAAAACCCTTGCGGCAACCTGCACGATGACCGACTCACCTCCTCCCTCTGCTGACCTCGGCGACATGAATTTCGGTGGCTCTGGTCGCTTGGTCGTCGTCTCGAATCGTCTGCCCGTCACGATCTCCAAGGATGCCGCGGGCGAGTACCACTTCAAGATGAGCTCGGGCGGCCTCGTCTCTGCGCTCTCGGGCTGCAAGAAGCAGCTCAACTTCACCTGGATCGGCTGGCCGGGCTTCTACATCCCAGAGCAGGACCGCGAGGTCGTCGACCGCAGGCTCATGGAGGAGTACTCCTGCCAGGCGGTCTATCTCGACGACGAGCTCGCAGACCGCCACTACAACGGCTTCTCCAACTCCATTCTCTGGCCGCTCTTCCACTACCACCCCGGCGAGATGAACTTCGAGGAGGCAAACTGGCACGCCTACCGCGAGGCCAACCTCCGCTTCGCCGAGGCCGTCCGTTCGCAGCTCAAGTCGGGCGACATGATCTGGGTCCAGGACTACCACCTCATGCTTCTGCCGATGCTTCTTCGCGGCCTCGTCGACCAGAAGTCGGACAGCAAGCACCAGGCGGAGGTCGGACGCATCATCAGCGACATCAAGGAGGACGAGTCGCTCGAGACCGCCGTCGTAGAGGAGAACGTCACGGATATAAAGATTGGCTTCTTCCTGCACACCCCGTTCCCCTCGAGCGAGATCTACCGGTGCGTCGCTTTCGCGCGTCATAACGGCTTTTTTCTCATACGCATATGATAGCATTCTGCCCGTCCGGCGCGAGATCCTGCTTGGTGTCCTGCACTGTGACCTCATCGGCTTCCACACGTACGACTATGCCCGGCATTTCTTGTCGTCCTGCACGCGTATCCTGGGTCTGCCGACGATGCCCAACGGCGTGGAGTTCGAGGGTCGTTACGCGCACGTCGGGACGTTCCCCATTGGTATTGACCCGCAACAGTTTGTCGACGTGAGCATATCTTCCAATCGCGTTCTCTTGAATACTGGCTAACAACGCGTCATAGGGCCTGCAAAAGCCGAAGGTCGTTTCGCGTCTCGAGCAGCTCGAGCAGCGTTTCCGCGGCTGCAAGATCATCGTAGGTGTTGATCGTCTGGACTACATCAAGGGCGTCCCGCAAAAGCTCCACGCTCTCGAGCTCTTCCTGTCGCAACATCCGGAATGGATTGGCAAGGTGCGTCCCGCGGAGAATTCGCGCTGTTTCTGACGCGTCTAACGCGACCTGTTGTAGATCGTCCTCATCCAATTGGCCGTCCCGTCGCGTCAAGACGTCGAAGAGTACCAGAACCTCCGCTCGACCGTCAACGAACTTGTCGGCCGTATTAATGGTCGCTTCGGCACTGTCGACTTCATGCCCATCCACTTCATGCACAAGTCCCTGCCGTTCGACGAGCTGTGCGCACTCTACGCGATCAGCGACGTCTGCCTCGTCAGCAGCACGCGCGACGGCATGAACCTCGTTAGCTACGAGTACATCGCGTGCCAGCAGAAGAAGCACGGTGTGATGATCCTCTCGGAGTTCGCTGGCGCGGCCCAGAGCTTGAACGGCTCTATCGTCGTCAACCCGTGGGACTCCCAGGCGGTGGCTGACGCGATATACGAGTCGGTGACGATGGACGAGGAGACGAAGGCTGTGAACCACAGCAAACTTTTCAAGGTGCGTTTGTGTCCACTGTATGCAGTTCTCGACGTGGCTGCTAACGCATTGTCTTTAGTACATCGAGAAGTACTCGTCTGCGTTCTGGGGCACGTCGTTTGTGCGCGAGCTCGGTCGTATCGACGCGTCGAAGGCGAATGTCGAGGTCCTGATCAAGAAGCGCAGACAGAGCCAGTCCGGCTCGCGCACGCCCGTGCGCGGCGTCAGCATGATGAGCGGTGCGGGCCTCACGCAGATCGACATCGACCGCGAGGGTCAGAAGCTTGAGCACGGCGCCGTTGCCGCCGCATAGTCGTAGATGGAGGTTCAAACACATGAACGGTTTTCTCCTTCCCCGTCGCGCAGTACTCCAGTACTCGTCTCCGAACCCGTTCCTGCAGTCGTTAGATGGTGTTACTCCGTACTCCGTACGACGAGAAGCTTCCGACTACCTTATAGCATTGTACATATGAAACAAGTCCACTTGCATTCACGACATGGGCAATGGAGGAAAGGTTGTATCATATCATTCAGTGAAAGGGCGTCACAGCGAGTAGCATCGAGGTATAAATACAGTGCCAAGCGAATAGCTACAAAAATTCCATCGACAGTGAATACACGGGCTTTTTTGTGGCGATGAATTCCGGTATAGGCGACAGCAAGCTTCGACAGACGAGAGCAATGTGAACATATGGGATGAGCTGTGTAGTGCGGTGGTGGACGAGCAGCCGAGAGCGCATCACGCACGCGCCTCTAATATCCGCCCCAAGCGCGTCCGATGCAACGATAGAGGATCAGCTCACGACGGCGAAGAGAGACCAGAGGAAGATCGAGAGGAATGGTGGCACAGATTTGGAACGCAGACATGTTTAGAAGGTGCTGAATATGCCCAATGACGTTCACACCTGACGACTCGTATGGTCGCGGGGCTCCAAGTTGTGGTATCGTCATGTTATGGAAGAGCCCTGGTGTTCGTATGACCACGAAACCCTCTTCTAGGAGCCGGTCTCGGACGTCTTCGGTCGGGGGCGCAACGTAGGCAGCACTTCGCGGAGGAGCGTCGTTTACACTGCAGTCCGGGAAGTAGTTGCGAATGAGCTCTCGCATTTTGTGGGCTAAAGGCGCGGGCACGTCGATGAGAGTGATTTTGCGCTTGTTAGGAGCGACAGACATCCCAAGATAGACAGCAGTCGCCTGGAGAGAACGCTGATCGTCGGGCATGAACAGCTGGACTGGGGAGGAGAGCAGCGCGCCAGTGTTGGTAGAGCAGACGAATGAATAGCCATGCGTAGCCAATATCGTGTAGACCCTTGTGATGACGCGCTTCGCATTCCACCCCTCTTCACCAGAAGCTGTCCAGGGTCTGCCACGAAGTTTGAAGGCGATGGTGTTAAAGGCATCCCGCGTGACGGAGCAACCAGGCGGCCAGTAGTACTCTATCGCGCCGCGCAGGTACTCGCCTACTGCAGTCGCATCACCTCGCAGGTTGGCGATTTTCAGCTGTGGCCAAGTTTAGCATTTAGCATTTCAGGGAATCGGACTAATTTCACGCACAGTATCCGACCCACGCAAGGATAGGGCGACATAGCCTGCCAAACAGATCAGCACGATCGAGTCAGACGACAGAGTGCTGTGCTGCAGAAGCAGGGAACCACCAGACGCACCGTTGGTGAGCGACGAGGCAGCAGTGGTGGGCGTCATGGCCATCGGCACACGCGCTCTGCTGAGCGACGCGCGCCGTTCAGTCTGAGCTCTTCGCAGTGCCCGCCGTGCGCGCATCTCCTCGTCGTCGTCCTCATTGTCGTAATAATCGCGTCTGGTCTGCTCGGAACGACGACGCTGTCGTCTCAGAACAGACTCTGGGGCCAGCGGGAGACTTCGCCAGCCTCCCCGCGGCATGGTGAATATTGCGCCCTCCTCTGGAACTGGTGGTGCCTCCGCGGCGGGCTCTGTAGATGGCATCGGCGGGATAACACGGTCTCCCAGCGCGGCCGCGGACTCGTGAAATGGTGCATATGGGTCGATGTAATGCCCTGCAGCGTGGTACGGATACTGGGGTACGTGACCCTGATACGCGTATGCGTGCTGCATCGGAGGGCCGGTTTGCTGGGAGCGGGAGTGCGCGCGTGGGTCGTGGTTGGGGTTAAGAATCGGTGCGCCGTCTGGATTAGCAGATGCTGTGTGACTGGCCGCGCGGGGGCGTGGCAGTCCGGGCATTCGCGCTTCAATCTCTGCTTTGGTCAGAAACTTCGCCATCGCACAGGAAGTCAAGGGGCAAAGGCGCCAGCTGGGCTGCACGGACCATCGGGCCTGAGATTGTGCAGAACACGAGGCGCGGTTCCTTTTCCCATCCGGTAACGATGTTCTTTCACCAGCGCTTACGGATGTTGTTTTCTTGCCGTTAACCTCAGCGCAGAGTACAATGCGAATGTTCGATTCATTGATGCGGAGGTGGAAACATGAGATATGCCGCCGTGACATGGAGTTGCGGGAAAACCATGACCGCTGAACTTGAAGCTTGAACGTCCAGGGGTGTTCTCTTCTTCCCATGTCGGTAGCTGATTATAGCTGCCGAACGCCGCCCATGGGGGTGCCGTTCCCGCCGCAATCGATAGATGCGGTCCTCTGTGGGACGCTGGGCTCTGCTCGTCCAGCACCGGCACAGCGGCCACGCCAGCGACGGCGTGGTTTGCGCACTCGCGACGACGTGGCACGAGTCCACACGTCCTATCTACGCCTCTGCTCGGCGCACTCAAGCCTATGTACGGCTATAGATCGTAATATACGAGAAAACGGCCTCTGCACGGCCCAGAACCATCGCCCGAGTGCGAAGAACGCCTTTGAGAGCGTAGACTGCGAGAGTGCCACACGAGTGACAAAGCACTCCCATCGCGAACCACACGAGCTGCTCAATCGATTGAGCGAGCGCGCACCCCCAGACGGCCCAAAACCTGAAAAGAGATTGAAGTTTTTATCCCCGAGCTCAGAGAGCTCACAACGCGTCAGAGACGCCGGCGACGAGATCAACCTCGATGAATACACGCCACAGAGTCACTGCCACACGTGGCAAACACACCCCTGCACGATGCAAACGCATTGTTTGCATTCGGAGTCCAACCGGGTGGCGCCGACCACCATCCTTTGTCCCAATCCTATATCACGAGACGCGCCGCGAGATGAAGGTCGCGTCTCTTTCCCCCTTACACACACCACCCACGCACCAGACGAGACATGGCGGGCCAAGACGGTATGGCTGCCAGTACCAGTGCTGCGACGAGGCTCACCCGAGAACAAGCCACCAGTGAGAGCCGCAAGCGTAAAGCCATCGAAGACGCTGACCGCGAGGCAGAACGCGCGAGCGAAATACGCGCCATCGTCCGTCGCGTCGATAACCGTCACCTCCAATCTGCTATCCTGCCCATCGACTCCACGCCGACCGCGCAGACGCACACGGATTTCCATATGGCGAACTGGAGCGCCGACTCGCCGCCGTGCGTTGCCACCGCCCTTCCCGACTTCGAAGTCCAGCCACGAGGCGTCACGCTCGAGGACGTCTTCGCATACAACAAGAACGCCAGCACCTGGCTCGACACGCTCCGCGCCGCCGCTCGTGCCCCCACCGCCAACACCGGCTACGCCTGCGCGGTGGTCATGCTCGACTGGCGCTTCGAAGAAGGCGAAGTCGCGACAAAGCGCAGCCAAGCCGAGGAGGGAATCCGCCGCTGGCTCAAGCAGGCGTCCTTCACGCTCGTCGCCCCGCAGCCCCTCGACAACCGCAAGCCCGGGCAGCCGGGCCCCACTGGCTTCCTGGGCACGAGCGTATCCCTTGAAGGCGTCAACTTCGCCGCCGCTGCGTACGCCGTGTACATCAAGTGGCCCGAGTGCAAGGAGGGCGTCGCCGTACTCATCATCCGCCCCGATCTCGAGCCGCCTACCCACGTCGCATCGTACGAGAACCTCCCCAACCTCCCGACCATCACACCCGCGCTCGAGGCGCGCTTCCTCGAGATGTTCCGCGCGCACGTCGAGAAGCGCTGGTCGGAAGTCGATGGTTTCCTCGCCACCAACAAGGCCCGCATCTGGGGCGGAGGCGCGCTCGAGCCGAACTCGCTCGACCTCGTGCAAGCGTCAATGCACATTCGCGTCTGGGAGAAGAAGCTCGACGACGGGAACACGGAGGTTAGCATTAGCGTCTACTTCCTCGGAGTCTTCGACGCGACGTGGCTCCATTCCGTGTGGGAGAAGACTCTCATGGGCGACGAAGTTCAACTCGGCGAGTTCGGGACTATCAAGCGCAAGCCGTCGGACAAGAAGTACGATTGCGCCATCTGCCACGACCGCGACCACCACGCCAAGATCTGCGTCGTGTGGAATCACCCAGCATGGCCCGAGGAACTGCGCAAGGCGCGCGAGGAGCGCATCCGCGCAGCGCGCGAGGCAGAGAAGGAAGCTCGCGCCGCGAACCAGCAGCTCGCATCGCGCGGTGGAACGCCGTCTCGAGGCGGGCGCGGAGGACACTTCGGAGGGCAATACAGCGCCCCATACGGCCCACCGCCCCACCCGTACTTCCAAAACGGCGGCAACATCGACTTCTATGGATACGGCCCGCCGCCCGCGTTCGAGAACGGCGGGCGAGGCGGGTCCCGCGGCCACAGCACACGCGGGCGAGGAAGGCGCGGACGAGGTTTCTGAGCGTCGAGATAACGCGCGCGAGGAGCTGAACGAGAACGAGAACTTGAACGTGAACGAGAACTTCCCCCCTTTGTACAACGAAGTGCGCGCCGACGCGAGAACCGGTCCTATTCCCCATTGTAATCCTCCTGTACAAGAACGTAGTACAACTCCCTTTGACCCCAATGACGACGATCTGCCATGGTTTTCCGCACCCTCTGACCGTCCACCACGCACTCCCGTGAGCAGAGTCCCTCCAGAGCCACCTCCTCCGCCAGACCCTCCACCGCAACGCCGAAAGCGCGCGCGCGAGGCGCGCGATCGCATACGCATCCACCCGCGCCGAAAACATCAGAACACGCAGCTGCCCTTCCTACGCCTACAAGTGTCAAAATCCAAATCCGGGTTGAGGACCAAGGCTCACCTTCGACTCGAGAGCCAGAACATGCGTGGCCGAAGCCACCAAGGGAGAGACATGAGCAAGTGGGATGATGTTGAAAGGCACATGCGAAAGGAGAAGATCGGCATCCTGGCCGTCCAGGAAACGCACTTGTCCGATGAGCTGATAGCGAACGTCAACCAGGACCACGAGGAGATCAAGCTTTTCTGCTCACCGAACCCAGAGAACCCGACTGGGCGGGGAGGCGTTGGGATAGTCCTCAACAAGCGTCTAGTGCGCATACAAGAGGCGCGCATGTGGGAGATCATTCCTGGGCGGGCGATCGTCGTGAGCATCGACTGGCACCGACAACAGAAACTTACAGTACTCGCCGTATACGCCCCGAACGACCACCGCGAGAACAAGGAATTCTGGACGAACATCAGAGAGAAGCTTGAACTCAGAGCAGACATACCGAGACCCAAGGCAATGCTGGGGGATTTCAACATGGTTGAGTCCTCGGCTGATCGCCTCCCAGCACACCTGAACAACGCCGACATGACCGCCGAGTTCCAAGAACTGCTTACCTTCCTCCGAGTTGTGGATGGCTGGCGCGAAATCAACCCGCGCCGTTTCGTACCCACTTGGCACGATGCCGCTGCGGAAACGTTCGCTCGCCTGGACCGCATATACGTGACAGAGCAGATGTTCGTAGCGAGCAGAAACTGGAAGTGCGAAACAATCAGCAACTGGTGTCCCGGCGCTGACCACCTACCCGTGTCCGTCGACCTTGTCAACCCAGCCATGCCGTATGTCGGAGAGGGCATCTGGTCCATGGGTCTCCAGCACCTACGGGACAAGCAACTCTTCCGCGAGATCATTCAGACCGGAATCGAAATGCTGAAGGAAGCAGACGAACTCACAGCAAAGCCGCGGCTGCCCGAGCACAACGTCCAGCACCTCGTAGCGGACTGGAAGGTTCTCGTCGGCGAGAAGTCGAGGCAACGCGCACGAGAAGAGGGACAGAAGCGCGAACGGATACTCAGGTCTCTCGAGAACGAGAAGAAAGAGATCCTTCAGGACGCGGCGGACGGCGAGATCGACAGAAAGGACCTACCCTTCGAGGTCCTGGACATTGAGGACAGGATTGCGGCGATCAGCAAACGGCAGAAGAAGAGGAAGAAGGAGAACGCACGCGCACGACGTAGACTCTTCCACGAGACGAACAGCAAAGAATGGTGGAAAGCGGGACGAGAGAAGAGAACAGCAGAGATCATCCCTTTCCTCCGCGACACGCGTCCAGAAGGCGAGCGTCTCGCAGACAGACGACGCGCAGAACGGCCTGAACGACAAGCGGCGCACGCAGGAGGCGGAGACGACGATGACGGTGAATACGTCAGCAGAACAGACGAGATGGTGGACATTCTACGCTCACACCACGACTCGCTCCAGGACAAGGACGTCCACCCGGACGAGGCGGAAAGAGAAGAGAAGATCCGAGAAGTCCTAGAACACATCAAGACACGCCTGGGAGACAACCATTGTTGCGGCCAGCAGGGTACGGGAGTACCCAGAGCCACGGGGAGGAACACCCGTGGTTCGCACAACCATCTACCCACACTCTCAGGAGGCCATCCAACTTGAACTGACCGCAACGGGGTCAGTGCTGGTGTGTATAGGCACTGAGAGGGCGGCAAGCTCGGAGGTCCGAATCCGGACCGAGTTCGGGCTTAACGCTCCACGCGTATACGGGGCGCTCGCTGCCAACCCCGAAGCGTGGAAGCGTAATAGAACGGGAGCCCAGGACGACTGGTGTGCGACGATACGCGCGCTGAGGTCGCGCGCGCGCTGGAGGAACACCCGAGGTAGGAGAAGGTTGAACCAAGGGGTTTAGAATGACAAGACTAGAGTACATGGGAAACGAGACCTGGCCCTTATGTACTCTAGAGCTGAATAAGTGTATTCCGAGCGTTAGATCGATCAGCCTGGGCGCAAAGCAACCTCTGAAGCTAGTGTACTCCTCGGCACAGTCTCGGGGCACCGAGCCTTCTACTCCGCCATCTCCGTTTGGTACACCAATGGTCGTATATCCCTAGGGAGTGAATGCGAAGGCGATGACGGCCTCTATGAAAGCGAGAGTATGGCGGGCTCGAGCGTGTGAAGCAGAGACGGAATCCGGACGGAATCCGGCTCGGCGGAACATAACCCCCACAGGCCGGCAGAGCCGAAGTGCATTTGAAGTACGAAACTGCGCACCATTCTTGAATATATGCGCATGCGAATGAGATAAATGGTTGGTGTAAGAACCGCCGGTCTTCCCAATTTGGATAGTGCCTTTGCGCGAAAGCGTCGTCCTAATCGGGACGTGGAATTCCCACGGTGTTGTGCGCGCCGCCTCAGACGTGATTTCTGACAGCTGCAAAGAGTGGTATTGCCAGTCGGCGTGCTGAACGCCGCGGGGTTACCGTAGCATATGACGACCAGCGGAACGATGGGATGAATGTGAGTGTATGGTGAGCCCCGCTCGGGAGGAAGGACATAGCTGAAAGGTATTGGGTAATTATTTGTAGAACGGTAGGGTGCTCGTCGACGTGTCGTCTGAATTGCGCATCGATGCAATGCAATTGTGCCCGTCTTCCGCAAGGAGCTGGTCCCGGTGTATCGAGACACAATGTTGTAGATCGTCGGTGCGCCGAACAAGCTCCGAAGCTGCACGCAGAGAGTATAGGCGGGGAGTTGGCGTCTCGTCAGCGTAGGGCGTTGGGTGGTGCAGGTACAAAGGCGGTGTGGAGCGTCGACGTAGTGCAAAATGCACGCTTGTGTGAGAGTTGCATGACGAAGGGTGGATTCAGCATTGTAGAGGTCCCGAATTCGGTCCGAATTCGGGTACGTCTCCGTACACGCCCTGGTGTTAGAGCCGTCCAGGAGAGTATTCCAAGCATCAAGTCATCGTGTCTCGCTGGGGACGCTCGTGTCGCGTGGAGAGGGAACAAAGGACTTTTATCTTGCAGTCCTTGTGATGCTACAGCCTTGTGCAGTGATGCGCTTCGTTTGGGTACTCGAGCTCGCGCTGAGTCCAATATTAAGCAACTCTGTGCCTAAGACTGTCGATGAGATACTCAGCTAAAGAGCCCCTCGGTCTCGCGAGTTGCGGGTTGTGCTGGGCGCACGCTCGGCGCGCCGAAGTCGACCCCGAGCGGAATCTGAATCAGTTTGCACTCTTGCCTCCCGCCACCACTGCACGCTCATGGCACGCGTCGTCGAAGACCTCTCGCCCGGCGCCGATCCCGACGCCGCTTCTATTCGACTCGAATTGACCAGGCTTCGCGATCGCAGGCGCGTTTGGCGCCATCTACAAGGCCTGTTCCCCGTCACGAGAGACGGGTACCCCATCGTTTTGGCCATGCTCGAGCGCTGGGTCGCGCTGGAGCAGTTCGAGGTCCCAAGTGTCGACCAAACGAAGGTCGCGCGCCGCTATAAGGAGTTGAACGGCGCGTTGAAGGACTACGAGGAGCTCTTCGCGGCCACGAAACGCGTCTCCGAGGCCGACCACCGCGCCTTCGTCATCAAGGTGTGCGACTGCGTGCTGACGTGGGCTGCCGCTGTCAGTGTCGCCGCCGCCGAAGACGTTTCGGAGGAGGAGTACAACTGGATTTCGAGGCGCAACTCTGTCGAAGCGGCGCAAGGTGTTCTGGCTGAGCGTCCTGACCTGAGCGATGCGCACGCCGACCTGGCTAAGCGCCGACAGACGTTACTCAACGCGCTGGACGGGGACAGCGACGAGGACGAAGACGAGGGCGAGGCGACACCCGCTCCACCAAAGATTATATGGGAAACAGGTGCGTGCCCCGACCTCGGTCCGAGCTCGGGGAATCGAATTGAGCGTGTCGCAGCTCCCACGGCCACCTCTCGCAAGCGCGTAACACCACCCCCTTCGCAGTCGCAATCGAAGCGCAAGAAACAACGCGTCACGTCGCCCGAGGAGGTCAGCGGCGAAAGCGAGCGCAGCGAGGAGGAGGATGAGGATGAGGACACCAGTACAAGCGCGCCTCGAAAGGCGAAGCAGGGCGCGTCGTCCACCGTTCGCGAGGGCCCCAATGGTGTCAAAGAGCACGACGTCGCGGATACTCCGGTGAACTTACTCTTTGTGGACGGTGGTGTTCGGATTCCTAACTCGCGTTGCAGTGTACTCAGTGTGCTCATGCCGGCGTTCAGTGCTTGGCTCGGCTCGGTAAACGTAACCCCATTAGGCTCATCGCTTGCGAGCGCTGCACGCGCGGGGGTAGTTGTCGCGGTGGAGTCTGGTCGGGGGTGTCTGGTGGTAGCAACCAGTCGGATGTCACCCTCTCGTCGCTCGAGACGTCGCTGGAGGGGCTCCACGACGCGATCGATGAGCAGAGCGAGGAGATCAAGACGCTGAAGGATGCAGTGGACGCGCAGATGGTGCTGCTGAAGGAGTTGAGGTCGATGCTGGCCTCGGTGGCCCGAGCCGCTACCCCGAGTGCCGCCAATGTGGCTTGAAGTTGTACCGTAGTCTAGTGATTGCGTCGAAGGGTAAACTACCTTGGTGAATCATTGAACGAGCATGAGTGAGCGACGAGTCTGTGGGCTAGGGGCAAATGAGTACTCCCCGAGGGTACCGACCGAGTTCGGACCGAGTTCGGTCCGTCGACTAAGCCTTCTGTGTTGCCGCATGGGTGGTGAAGGCGAGGGGTACTGAAGTGGGGAGAGAGCTCCAGAATACATAATAGAGACGAAATGCGTGGATTGCAGCGGCGTGCGTCACGATGGGTTGTTCTGTCGACTGGCGAGCATGCATCCGAGGAGCGAGGTAGAATAAACGAACCATAGGCCAAGAGGCTTGAAGTTGAATCAGGTTCCCGAGTCGGAAGGAGGATATACATTCGAAACACTGCTGATCTTGGTCGGGACCGACTCGTAGTCGTGATCCGAGACTACACTAGGGCTGAGTGTATGCGTGCCGAAGGGGTCCATAGACGAGGAACGATGTCTCCTCCCTTTCGAACAGAAATGGAAGGCGTCGCGGGTGGTGGGAAAGATGGAGGAGTGGATGTACGTAGTGCTGAAGTCGGCCCGAATTCGGCGGTTGCGCAAGGACGACTTATCCCGGGTACTATCAGGGTTCGACGGAGTTTGTAGATGATGGAGAGTGCGAGCGTCGTCTCGAGGGGGTCGAGAGACAAGGGATAGACGGAGTAGGGGTCTGATCGGGCAAGTTCGGGTTGTCATCGGTACCCCGAGATGGGCCCGAGCTGTGAAGGGTATGTTGTGGGAGACGACCGGAGTACTGGGACCGGCGACGTCGACAGCGGGATAGGCGACCTCAGCCTGTCGGAATGTGTTGGGGGTGGCCATTGCGACCGGAGCAGCGTATGCGCGTGCTGAGTGTTGTACGAGACAGGGGCTTTGATTCGCCTTGGTTCTGCCGAACAGTGCTAGCGTAGGTGTCATGAGACACGGCTATGTCCGATGCTGTATAGTTACCGCTACGGCTAGCTCCGGTACTCTAGTTCTGTCCACTTCGTTTATAGGTATGACTCGTCATGTACATTCCTCGTCATGCCTCACACTTCGTTTATAGAGTT
>KV426434.1:0-22422 GCA_001632375.1 Exidia glandulosa HHB12029
GCCTCGACGTCTGAGCGGTCACGGTGCAGAGGTCCGTGCGGGAACCAGACGTCAAGGGATTTGGCATTTGGACACGCATCCAGCATGCGCCCGACAGCGGTCCTCGACCTGTGATACATTGCAAGATCTCCACATCAGGGAGACGGAGTGCCGCAGTGTACTCGCTGCACCAGCTACCGTCAAGAGAGATGATCTTCGAAGAGCAGGGGCGTCGACGACTGAGTGGGCAAGCGGTTCGTAAGATGATCAATCCTGAACGAAGTTGTGGCGCCGGCCTTGAGCGCGGTAAGCGTCGGGAATGAAACTACGTGTTGAAGTAGACTATGCAAGAGGCGCGCATCCTGCACGTTCAGCTCAAGGCTCGAGACACGCGAGGCGTGAGGGCACAGAAGGGTGGCCAGGGCGGCGGTCGGGTCGGCACCATAGTGTGACGCAAAAACTCGGAATTGCGTTCGCCGATGTGGATAGACAGTGGCAACTGAAGACTCCGAGGCAGTGCCATATAAAATATCAGAGCATTGGAGCGCAAGCGCTTGAAGTTTGAGACGCTGCACTCCACGCACGCGCAATTAGCGGCTTGGTTGGAGAACCAAAAGTCTAGAGAGCACCATACGCCCGGCGTGCCTAGAGCAATTTCACGCCAACACTGGCAGACGTGTGTAACGTGTACACGGTCGAGCAGCGGCAGGTCTTGCCATATCGCGGCCCACACCCTCGTTTAGAAGTTCTACGCGTCCATCGCGCGCGCCCGAGTTGGCATTGCGAGCAAGATCCGAAAGTACATCGTCCAGACAGCGACGGGACGCGCAAAATATGGAATAATCTAGATTTCCGAGTCTAGTTCGATATCAGTTATGTTGCAGTAGCACGTCCAGCGTATATGTACTTCTCGTCGGCAGCTCGTTGGCGCTTGATGGCTTCCGTTAAGACGCGCGCAGTCGCATTTCAGAGTTCGTCTTCTAGGTCTTGAGATAGCGGGTATGGAATAGACATTCTGCCTTGTGTGCGGGTCGTGGCAAACGTGAGGGAAGGAAGGAAAGGTGGCCCCATCCGGTCCCGGCACATCCCGCAACTTACTTCCTTCCCTTCACCATGCCGGGAACCATCACATTCGAAATTCGTGTCGCAAACACGTCTTCACTCCACCTCGACATCCCTATCGACGAAATTTCACACTATACGACTGCCCCAATTCGCTGGCTAAGCCTCATTGGATACGGCACGACAGGTGTTCTGAAGCCTATTTCCGACAGTGAATCAATGGACCGACCACTGTCCCTCGACACTCCCGCTCTCAGCGACGGACATACATATACATACGACGTTCCGGCCTTTGATCCCACCGTGCACTGCCTTATCAACTTGGACGACATTCGCCGCCACAACGACGACTCGGACATCGACGACTCAGGGTCGACAAGCTCGTCCACAGCATCGACGACACTGAACGAATATCAGCAGAAGCGTCAAACACCTGTTCATTGTCTCCGTCCAGTTGACGACCGCGATGCTGGTCGGTGTGTATTTGGTCTCGGCGGCGTTGGCGAAACAAAGCGGGCAAGCATCATCAGTCGAAAGCTGGGGCACAATGTAACTGGCACGTTCTATTTCAATACATTCTCGCTCTCTGACTGCGGACGGCAGAGCATCCACATCTCGCGCTTGGCCGTCGTGCGGCACTTCTGTTTCGGGTATCATTTCGACATCCGGAACCTGATCACGCTCAACACGCTCGTTCGCACGCACTGGTATGAAAGACGTGTATATATCCTTGCAGTGCGTATATGTGCCGTCCTACATGTTTACCTCTGAAACCGAAATTCAGACGGACGACAGATTTGTACGCGACGCGGATGTCCCGCAACCACTTGGCACACATCCGCACCCACTCTGGCTGAAACACGACGGTCGCACGCAGTCAGACCCAACCTTCATACTCCAATTCAACACGCATTTTGACGCGTCTTCGGCTCTCTGGGTCTCACATCGTCACCAAGAGCGCGCCGCTTTCGCAGGAACGGCCGTAACCAGTGGCGAATACACCAACACGCCATGCACGGAGGCTTTACACTACGCATACGCAGGAAGCATGCTCTTGCGTTACCTCCGCGACGAGGAGAAGCAAATTCTGTGTCGCGGTCGCCCGGCCGAGGTAGTGGAGGATGAGCGTCAAGGTCAACGTCAGCGCCCGCGCACACAGCGCCAGACGGCGCTTGAACTCCAGCTCGGTATCGCAAACCGCATGGGACAACTGGCTCAGGAAGTACCAAAGCGTGAGGCTGACGACGCCGTACGCTCATGGCTTGCGGATTGCGCGTCCCCTCCGGCAGATACTTAAGAGCAGGCGGACTCTCCGACTAGTGTGAATCCGTTCTCCCGAAATGTCTGATGGCAGTCTGAGCCTGCACAGGAGCTGCAGTAGTAGTCTTCGAAATTTATCCAGTGGGTTATGCTAACGGTATAGCCCTTGTCTTATCATAGCCGCTGGCGACGAATGCTAGTGGTACAACGACAATGAACGACATTGCGGTGTTATTGACAGGATGTGAGAGGGAGAAATGCGCTAGAAATGCGGGAAAACAGAGAAATGTGCGCAGCAGTAGCGATACACGGACGAGTGGAGGTTATGCTACGGAATGTGTGATGCGCCATACGCAGCGTTGGTCTAGGGACATGCAGGACGGGAGTCCTGACGAGAGAGAATCCGCCATCGAAGAGGTCTGACACAGGAGCGGGTCAGCACGATGACCGCGACGACGAGGGGAGGGGCAACGCACCATGAAGCAGTTGAGCACAGCTTTTCCTGTGTCCGCAAAAATCTACCGGATGGACCTCGTCACCGCATTATCGTTTCTCCTGTCTGCTTTTCGTACCGAAGAGGTGGATCGGCACGTCGGACCTAAACCCGGTCTGTAACTCTGTGCTGACGGGTCAGGGTATAAAGTCCTGTAGTGCGACTGACGTCCAGGCAAACTTGCCCCCGCTCTCATCATCTGCTGGATGTTCGTTAACAGAATACTCCTTCTACGAGTAACACCTTCAGTCTGCAATTCATTACTGAAGGACGGGACAGACTAGCTGCCATGAACGACGTCCTGGACACGTACGGCGAGGCCGTGAGAAATTCGAGTCTCAGGGCGAGCATGAAGCAGGTTCGCCGTATCGTATACACAACCATTTCCAGGCGTTGCAATTTGGGTATACACTGCACTCGATTTCTTCCTCGGGTGCAGCGGAACAGAAAGAGTGGGTGGGAGCACACAACGCTCTACATCTGAGTCGGACCGAACTTTGCGGTATACTATATATGAAGCGTCGTGACTGAAACGTCTGTACTTATGAACTCTGATTGCACTCATCATCTGCTATAGCCACGGGAACACACAGTGACAAGCGTACCCATGCGGACGAACAGAAACGCTCGTTCCATGCTTGATTGTGCGGTCTATGCGAAGCAAACAGAGGAATATTGTAGGGTGTATCCCAACCTCTGACGCATTCGCACCCATCATCTGCTAGTTTTCCGTCGACAGTCTTATCCGACGCAACCTTCATTTACAAAATACGTCTGCTCCACCAATCGGGCACCTCGGCTCGACGGGGGCTGGATGAGCACAAGGCTTATTAGAGGTCCTATGTGTGCGACGAACCCTCCCAGCAGGAGACCGGGTACTAGGTGGAACGCGGGATTCCAGATTGTAGTAACTTACCGCGAAGGGCAACGAATTACGGGCTGAGAAAGTGGGATGCAAATGTAGGTCTCCTGCGACCGATACGTGACGAGAAAGCGAGAGTCGGACCATAGTAAAGCGTATAAAGGTGCACCGTGCACCCTACGATTGCAGCGTGGAGCGCCCTCATCATCTGCTAGTATTTAACCTCGCCAGCCACGAGTAACTCACTACAGAGTCGGGCAACTGCCCCTATTCACCGTCCAACTCGCCGGTTACCGGCGCACAGTGAGCAGCGCGCACAGGCTCAATGCACCTGCAGTACAGGACGTGCATCGAGCAGGTTATCGTACAGTAGCGGTTGCATTGCGCGGTCTACGTAAGGAGTACACGGGGGGAGGGAATGTGCGGTGCGTAAAACCATGCACGCGCGATGAGAGCGCGGGCACTTCTCTGCACCTGCGCCATACTATATTTGACTCGACGGCGAACTGGGTTGATATGGGCCCTTCACCAGAACTAGCCTGCGGTGGGATGACGCGCTGGCCAGGCAGAAAGAGGCCCGTGAAAAAGGAGGGAAAAAAGGAGGGAACGATGTGAAGGAGCAGCGAGCGACGTGGTGAACAGGCTGTTTATGAGGATCTACGAGGGGGAGTGCGGCAGACGAACGAAGGAAGGCAATGGACAGACGCGTGAAAATTTTTTCGTGGACAAGAGCGGATGGCGGACTGCGAAATGGGCCCATTCCGGAATTTATACACGGTTCCGAGGCCGGCATTCCGGTGCCGGCGACGCGTTGTTTGTGTTGTGCAAATAACGCCCCTCCGTCCTTTCTCTCTTTCTCTTTTCCCTCTCACGTTTCGTGCGCCCAGACCGGCGCCTACGCTCCTGGCCGCGATGGCCGTTCTCGTGCATGTCCTTCTCATCGCCCTGTCCTCCGTCTCCGTCTCCGCCCGCGTCAACGCGCCCGCCCAATCGCAACTGCCCCTCATCGCCCGGACGGGCCAGGCCTACTCTTGGTCCTTACGCCCAGACACGTTCGTCCCGCCGCCGTCGTCGGCCGTCGTGGCGAAGAACCTGCCCTCCTGGCTCACCTTCGACGCGAGCACGCTCACGTTCAGCGGGTCCGTCCCCTCCGACGTCCCCGAAGGCAAATTGGCCCCTATTCGGCTCACGGCAGGCGACGACGAGGACAAGTTGGCGCTGTACGTCTCTTCGCTCGCCGCACCGACCGTCGCCAAGCCTCTCGCTGGCCAACTGCGTCCGCACGCGCCCCCGCTGGCGAGCGTGTTCCTCCTGCACCCCGGTTCCGCCCTCGGCGCGCACGAGAACGGGTTACGCGTCCCTCCGGGGTGGAGTTTCAGCGTCGGGTGGGACGGGGATACGTTCGTGTTCGAGGACGGGACGGACGTGGCGTACGCTGCGAGGTTAGCGAACGGGGACGAGCTGCCGCCGTGGATGACGTACGACCCGGACACTATGACCTTTGCCGGCGTCGCGCCCAACATCCCCAAGCCTACCACCTTCGGCATCGTCCTCTACGGTGGCGACGAGAAGGGTTATCAAGCTGTCCAGGAAACCTTCACGCTTACCGTCGCCGCGCATGAACTCAGCCTCGACCCGACCATGCTCGTCCCGCTCAACGTCTCATCCGACTCGGCATCCGCGCTCGGGGATGCGGTACTCGTCCCCGCCCTCCTGCTCGACGGAGAACCCGTGTCCTCCGAGCAGCAAGCGCAGATCAGCGTTTCGACAGCGCCCTCCTCGAGCGACGGCAGCGGCGCGTTGGCCGTCACCGCGACGCTGGGCGACCAGACCATCCACGCGAACGTCCCTCTCCGCACCGTCCCCTCCCTCTTCCGCAACTCGAGTTTGCCAGCGCTCGTCGTCGCGCCAGGTGGACGCGTCTCGTTCGACATATCGCCCTTCTTCGTCGACTCCAATGCGCAACTGTCCGCGCTCGCGGTGTCTGGTTCGAACGTCGCGTGGTTGAGTGGGGATGCGAGCGCGAGGAGGCTTGTAGGTACGGCGCCGGCTCAGGAGGGGGAGGTGCAGGTGACGGTGGAGGCTACGGCGGCTGATACGCGCGCGACGAGCAAGGTCACGCTCCCCGTCACGATCTCCGGCTCTATGAAACCCACGCCGCAGACCTTTCCTCCCAACTCTTCCCCTGACGACTCTTCCTCTACCACCGACGGCGCGCATCAGGACAAGAACAAGACCGGCGGCGGCGTGAAAATCAACAAATCCATCCTCGCAGCCATCCTCGGCGCTCTTATAGGCTTCATCCTCCTCTGCACCTTCGCAGCCTGTTTTCGCAAGATGTGCGCACCGGAGGACGACGTGCGCGCTGCGGACTCGCCTCGTCGGAACGCGTTCTTTGCTCTCCCTGCGCAACGGTACCACAACAGCCAGGATGATTTGGAGAAGGGATACGTGGACGCGAACTCGAGTCTCGAATCGAAACTGCGGCGGGCGTTTAGTAACGACACTGTCAACGTCGCGGTGACGAGTCCGAAGGCGGGCAAGGTGCTTGGTTTGGGTGTCGGTGTGGTGACTCCGGAGGCGCAGAAGGGTGGTGGGGGTGGTGTGAGTGGGAGCGCGAGGAGCGCGTTTTTCAGACGGTTGAGGGCGTGGCAGGATGAGAATCGTGGGGAGCCGGTGCCGGTGCCTGTGAAGGTTGGGATGGGCGTGTTTGCGAGCGGGTCGAGCGAGGGATCGGGCTCGGAGGGGAGTTTGGATGCTTTGAGGTGCGTTCGTTTGTTGGTTCTTCATTCCCACCTTCACTTCCCATCGCGGTCGCCTTCGGTGTTCATTTCCTTGCCGTTCGTCGTCGTTTCCTTCTCCCTTTCTCGCCGTGCACGTTCTTCGCCTCCCTACCAACCTCCTCGCTCGCGTTGCGCGTGCACTTCCCCTTTCTTTCGCTCGGCCGTCCCTTGTTCTTTCATCCTCCGTTTTCGACGCTGACGTTGCTCATAGACATCACGACAATACGAGCCCGAGGAGCGCAAGTGGGCATGGGCATGGGCAGGAGGGGTCGCCGCAGCGGAGTGTTAGGTGAGTGTGCTCGGGTTTCGCTCTCTTCACTGTCGTTCTGCGTCACCGTTGTCTTCGTTCCCTCGTGCACCTGCTATTCACCCGTCGTTGGATCGCTTCGCTCGTCCTCCTCGCTCATCCTCTTCGTTTGTCTGTCGCCCGTTCTACCCTCATGCTTCGCTCGCCCTTCCCTCGCGTTCTTGTCCCTTCATTCGTTCCGCTTTGTCATTTCTTCTATCTTCCGCTCGTGCCCATTATCCTCCAGCGGTCCAGCATTTTTCGCGCGCCTGATCCCTCCGCATCTCTGTATCGTACTGACTTGTTTGCAGCGAGGCGAGCTACGACTATACGACCGACACATCGTCGACGATCAGCGAGCCGCTCGAGGCTGACAACGAGACGCCGAGGAGAAGACCGGACTTTGGGCCGTCGAGCGTGCCGCAGGAGCTTGGTGTAGGGGCTTCGCCGAGGACCAGGGCGAGACGGTGAGTTGGCTTGGTCTTTGTGCGAAAAATTGTTGTTGTTGTGGGCCGTCTGCGCGCGTGCTGGCGGTGGGCGTGGGCGTGGGCGCGGTGGCTGTTGCGGGCCCTGCGCGTCGTTGCGTAGTCGACAGCCTTTCATTCCTTTCTCCTTCCTCGTCGTCGCGGGCCCATCGTGTCGTTGCGTATCCGACATTTCCCGTCCACTTCTTGGTTCTCACCTGCGCCGCTTGCTCGTTCTTCTGCCCTTCTCCGTCTGCCTTTTCACGCTTGCTGACGCCTTATCCTCGTGCACAGGCAGCAAGCCGAGATCGTCACGGCCGCGCGCGTGGGCTCGACCACTCCCCGCCGCATCGCGACCGACAGCGTGGAGTTCATGACCAGCATCCTCACGCCTGTGCTACCCGACGCGGCGCTCCTGCGTGATCCGACGGGGCCCAGTCGGACGCCGGAGATCGTACAGGGCGTGCGGCTCGTCAGCCGTGCGGCCGTCGTCGAGAGTTCGTCTGAATTCTCTGGTGCGTGTAACACTGTTCTTCGTGCGCGATGTGTCGCTCATGCTGTCTTTTGCAGGTGCTTCGACTCCCAGGTTGGCGCCGGTTCAACCTGCTCTTATGGCTGGGCGTGGTGTCGGACCTGGTACGTTATTGGTGCTGCACGAGTGTGCATGACGCTAACGGGTATCCTGCAGCGTCTGTCGTGCGCCCTGTCGACCCGCGTACACGCGCGTTCGGCCAGATGCGTCTCGTCGAGCCGTCGCAGAGTGTCCAGCGCGAGTCGACCTTGAGTTATCTCTCGTCTTCGTCGGCTGGTGAAGATGCCGACGAGGAGGAGGATCAGGCGATTGTGGATGCGAGACGCGCGCTTGGCATGGGCCGCGGTGTTTTCCAGTAGATGGATGGTACGTCTTCGCGTCGCGGTCTGGTCGTGGGCACGGATCTGATGGTTTCTTTGCGTAGATTCTTCGTCACGTCTGACCACGACTGCCTCATGGTGCGTCGACTTGCTCGCCGTCGTCGTCGTCGCTGTCCTCATTTGCTGACCCGCTCCTGTGTCAGACCCTCTTCGTTGCCGGATTCCTTCTCGTCATGACTCCCGTCCTGCATGTTTCCAATCACATCCTTAGACCAATACTGCGTATAACGCATCACACATCCCGTATCATACCCTCCATTCGTCTGTGTATCGCTATCTACCGCGCATGTCTGTCTGTTTCCCCGCATTTCTCCCTCTCGCATCCTGTCAACAACACCGCATTGTCGTTGTATCACTAGCATTTGTCGCCACCTACTCCAACTGTCTTTGTCTGTCTCTATCCCTGTACCCGTCTCTGTAGAACGTAGAGTACTCGTCCTTTTCTCGCATTTGTAACCTGTCTTGCTGCATTGGCATTGTCTTATCGTTTTGTGTTGTACGATCTATTCCCGCGTTCTGTGATTTGCGTCAGTTGCGAGTTGGGCGTGAGATGGGCGACTGCATGACGCCTGCATTGCGTAGGTGCATCAGGTGCGACATGTCTTCTTCCAGCAAGTCTTTTTGCGTCCGCAGTCGTGACATTTTTGGTGTGGTGAAACACACAACGGGCACGCGTGGACGTTGCTTCTGATCTACACACTGAGTACGGGGGTTGCATTCATCTACAGTTCACCCACCCTCTGCTGTCGACGTCGAAGGAGAGTCACAATCGGAGAGCCACGAACGTACCGTGTTGTCTGCCTGACGCCGCTCTCTCTCTTCTCTCTCGGCTGCCACGTTTGCCATCATGCGAAGCTGAAGCCCTTGCGCCTTCTCGCGCTGTGTGAGCGAGCGACGTCTACGGCGCGTGGTAGTAACAGCGGGGGCGTCCTTCTGCCACAGGGCGGCGTCGTACTTGAACTCTGGGACGGCGGGTAAGACGACACGACGAAGCTTATCCTTCTCCTCCTCGCGCAGGTAACGGAGGAGCATACCGCCTGCGTAGATGTAGTGTAGCGCTTCTGGGCACGGTTCGTCGTCGCCGAGAGGAGTGCCAGCGAACGCTGCGCGTTCTTGGTGACGGTGGGTAAGGGCGATAATGGCTTCCGGACGTATGGCGGGACTGAACTGAAGAACTATGGGCGGGTTGGATGCTGTGCGTCCGTTGAAACATTCCGGTACGGGATGTTGGCTCGAAGGTTGTGGGACGTCCGCGTCGCGCATGAACCTCTCGTCCGTCTGTCGAGGTTCAGTTTTTTCTGCGCGAGAGGAAGACTTGCGGACGTACGGCTAGAATGTAGATCTCTCCGTACTCCCAGCAGATCTGAATGATGTTCTCCAGCGAGATACCGTTTCGGATGTCGAGATGAGACCCAAAAGAGAAATGCCGTACAGCGGCCAGGCGCCAGATGTAGTCACTCTGGAATAGTTTATGCTGAGTAACTTATAGAGGACGACGAAAGGCGGAAGACGTACAGTCCATCCGAGCTCTCGCTTGATGATTTCGGCGCCGGCGCAAGAACGCTTCGGCTCGCCGACGCCAAAGACACACTTTCGAGCATCTCTGTTGGACAGAGGACGAAGACGGTATGGAGGTATACGACGCTTCTGGTCCTTCTCCATCTGCGTGGTCGATGCGCTTGCCGAAGATGCCGAGTCGTCATCCATGTACGGGTCCTGGACCTCTCTTGATTGGCGGCAGATATCGTCCAAGTTGAGGAGACAGTGCACGATAGGATCGAAGTCTGGAACGTCGTATACGTAGGTACGACCTGCAATGAGCGCGGGCGTGTCGAGTGGGAGAGATTGGTCCATTGTTTGACTATCGTAGACAGGCTTCAGGACACCGGAAGTGCCGTATCCGACGAGCCTCAGCCAGCGAACTGGCGCCGTCGTATAGTGCGCTACGGCGTCGAGCGGAATGTCAAGATGCAGTGGAGGGTCCTGCGCGATACGTATTTCGAACGTGATGCTGCCCGGCATGGTGGCGGCAATTGACAGAGAGATCTCACGGCTCGGTGCGAGTCGCGACTTCCGCTCTCCGTTCTCCGCTCTCCGTGGTGTCGATCCGACGTGTGATCTCAGCATCCGTGTTAGAGTCCCTTCTCGTCTTGTCTTACACTTTTCACAAAACACCCCCTTCCTCAAAGTACTCGCCGCCGTGATGTCCTCCCGCTCCATACATCGACTGGCGTCCACGTTTGGCTACTCACTACCGCGCCCGTCTTCGACCACCGACTCGAACATCGAACAACGTGCAAGCGTCTTGTCGATGGCGACCGCTTCAGAACTAGGTGCAGCAGCAGCTCCATTAAAAGTGATGTGATCCTATGTTGACAGAGATTCCAAAAGACGTCACTGGCAGTGAGCTTCGCGCACCTGGACCGGGACCAGCGCTGCTGCCGCTACAAGACCGTTCTATCTCTGTCGACCGACTTAAAATCCACTACGGCGCCTTGGCTCTCTTTGTGATATTTTCCCTCGTGTTCTTCCTCCTTGGATGGCTCTCGCGTCCCACAGAGGCGCGGTCCGAGTTGTAAGCCTGCTCTGCTCTCCTGACGCACCCCTGGGCTCCGTCTAACTCCTCGTCCAGCTTTGGAGCGAGTGCCGTCTGCCTAGTGGCGTTTACACTCACATTCACGGCGGGAGCAGCTCAGACTGGGTACGCCAGACAGTTGAACTATTACTTACTCGTCGCTAATCACTGAAGTCGTGGCAGTCTTGTCTGGATTCTCCAACCCCTCGTCGTCGTCATGGTCCTCTTCGCCGTCGCCACTCTAGCGGCGCGCAAGCCGCAGACAAGCATCACGCTCTCACAAGCTTCTCCCGCCTTAGGCTCCTACGCCGTGGTGGTTACGCGGGAAACGTAGGACACGGCCTCGCTCCGCGGGTGCCATATCACCGAATGAAAGTTGAACCGCAGGATTCCTTCCTTCTTTCCTCACGACGCGGGACATTCCTTCCTTCCACTCATTTCTTTAGTGTGCCCTTAAGTATTTACTCCTTGTCCTGTTCACGGTGTTTTCTTGTTCTCGCGCTGTCCCGCTATCACGCTCCTATAGCTCTCCCTCGCAGTATATCCATACTCCGAGTAACCTGCCTTTCGTCAATATTACCGATATCCGTTGGCAATTCGACTGGACCGCGCGGAACGGGCCGAAACGCTCTTGCCTCTGCCCCGCATATACCCGCTCTGCTACCGGACTATGTATGCACTGTTGCAGCGGCACGACGTTTATATCTCTTTCCGGCGGTCGGGCGCGAGGCAAGGACCGTACGGAGCGTCAACACGACTCGACCTGACTCGACGACAGCGCGCATTTTTACCACAGGCTGGTCGGCACAGATAGACCTATGCGATGGGGTACTCGCGCGCAGCGTAAAGCCTCGAGTAGCAGCACGGCTACCCACGCACGCGCTGCCTTGGGTTCGCCTCGCTCGCTGGGGACAAGCGGCATCATACGGACTGGACCGTTTCCTCGCGAAGACGTCGGTTGACTACACTTCCCTGTCGATGTCCCTGCACCTTCACGTCGAGTAGGTCATCGCCCGCGCGTTTATACTCGAGCGCCACTGCTGAAGTACTCGAGTTACTACCGCGTACAGTGCATTTGCCAGATTATGCGCAGTGCCTTGACCGCGAGGCGGCCGCCAAACGGAAGCCCGCAACTATCCATCCTGTGCATGGAACATCTTTCCCGCGCTGCTGCATATCTCGCCTCGCCCGCCTGTGACCGATCTGCCATACAGTACTTTCGACGCCCTTGCGCCGGATGCTCGCCGAGTCGCTCTGGAGTCTGGACGAATCGGCGCATTCGAATTGTCCGTAAAGGTCTCGCGCTGATAAACCCACAATCCAACCCTTGGCTGCCTGCCTGTGTCCCAGAATGCGATCCTCGATCCCCGTGCGCGCTCACGCTTACGATGCACACATTATCCATACACCCATGATCCTCGCGGAAGAACCCTCCCGTTCCGCGTCAGACTTCACCACGAGCGTGGCACTCGGCATGTCCGAGCGAAAATTGGACTCATTAACCTCGCTGACGTCGCCCGTGAACGTTCAAGTTGGAGGCGCGAGCTTCGCCACCCGCATTTTCCAGAACTCGACTAACCTCCGTCACTGCCTATCCAGACGCATTCCTCGCGTTTTACTGCATGATCCCACTCTTCAGTAACTCCTTCTTCGCTTCGTTGAACGAGCGTAGCTACCTTCAACGCGAAGGCCAGTCCTTCGCACACGCTGTCAGCGTCACATAGCGTTCGAGCGGGTGCGTCTCCCACATACGACTGAACTCTACTGAACGCCATGACCATTGCGACAGTACGCTCAGAATTCGAGCTCGGCGCTATAACTCCCAGACAATTTGAGTCGGCGGGTGGATCAAATTCGGTGAAGGCCTTGGATCTGCTCGTTCCTTCATATAGTACACGCAGTCCACCTTCGTTTCGTCAAATAACCACTGGCACTTGCTCTGACTACGTTTACCCGACGCACGCAAGTACTATGGTCGATATCAGACAAGAGGAAAGTGCAGCAAGTACATAAGAGCTGGAGAAGGTCAAAAGCAGGTACCACTGGCTTTGTCACGCCGAGTTGTCCGCTTCTAGCGCCGATGCCATTGGACGCACGCGCGTTTGGGACCGAGGACATAGAATACACAGAGAACGGACCGAGCCTAGTCTCGAGACTTCAGATCTTGAAACTGGGGCCTCGAAGGTAATGTGGACTCGAGCGAAGACGGAGCGGTCACGATATTCAAGGGGACGAACGACTGGGCATCTAGAGACACAAGGTGTTGCGGGGTACTAGTAGTTTGCTTCGCAGACTATTTGCGGTCAGATCGTAGTGAGCGGCGGGCTCATTCAAAGTTATATCCGTGAGAGTCACGGTGCCAGAAAGGAACGCAGGACCGCCGGAGAAGAAGGATTGGACCTCACGACTGAACGAGCGCAGCTCCATCTCGTCGCCGGCTGCGCAATTGCAATTGCCAAGGGGCGAAGGACGACCGGGATAACGCTCCGCAGGAGATTGCCTTGACACTTGACAGGCACAGAACGACCGGGATTGTAGAAGCATGACGCAGGATCAGCGGTGCAGTGCACGCTCGTCCCGTGTGCATGTCCTAAAGCGGGCTATCCGCTCGAATGTTCGGCATGTCGGCGCGATAGTTGGAGGCGGGCGACAACGTGAGGTGAAGGAGAACGCGGTGGATGACAGAAGCTCGAGGGTCTATGAAGGACAGCCTTTCGGATGGCGAGGGAGAGGAATTTTAATGAACTCGAGGCGCGGTACGTCACGCGTCAGGATCAATCTGACTGGAACTTCGGAGACCGTGCACAGGTGCGCGCCGGCGGGTGGTCGAGCAAAGGCAGTGCGCGTCCATGTGCGCGACGCAGGTGTGTAGGTACTACAACGTTGGTATGTACGCTGAGCGAAGAACCTGAAGTCCTAGAGTACTACGAGCGACGCGTGCGCATGCGCATGCGACAACCTGACACGAGGAAGGAGGACAAGAAGCAAGCAAGGAGGCTGTTCACGGAGGCAATCCCTGAAGTGAGCTCGCGGCGCTGTTCGGGACGTAGGACGAGCGCTCGGAGGCTGAGCTCGAGGTGCGGTGTGCGGGAAAGGTGCGTTGTAGTCCGTGTACCTCGTCTTCGACCATAAGAAAAAGAGTACGTGCAGAACGGAGTGTGGGAGCAACGGGAAATGAGCGGGAATCCGGGAAACTGGCGGGGAATGAGGCGGTGCTGCCGCGGGGGACGCAATTGAAGCCGGGTGAGCGCGCTTTGCTCCTCGCCATCTCGTTTCCCTGCTCCTTTTAAGCAGCGGTACTCTGCCGCCGCGCCGAGGCCCTTTCTTCTACCTATCACCTGCAACATACTATCACTTGAACGGCGACGAATACGATACGATCACAACATCTGCTATAACCCGCGCCGACTCACACTCGACACTCGCCACCCATCCACACCCGCGCCGCCATGTCGCTCGCACGCTCTACGTCGCTCACGCAGGCTACAGGCGCGCCGTCTCGGAGGAAGGAGAAGCACGTCAGCAGGGCGTGTAACGCCTGTCGCAGGAGGTACGTCGCGTCCCGTGTTCCGTCGCCCGTTCCTCGTGCATCGACCCCGCCCGCGTTGGGCGCTGCGTCCAGCGTCGTGCCCACCCGCTAGCGTACGATGTATCCTAGTCGCGCACGGTGCTAAATCGTCGCGCGCCCGTCGTTTCCTCCTGCCCGCTGTGCCCGTACACCTCCGCTGACACCACACGGATGTTAGGAAGAGTAAATGCGACGGCGTCCAGCCTATCTGCGGGACGTGTAGCCAGAACAGCCACGATGTAAGTTCTATCATTTCTACCATTTCCTCGTCCAGACGCGATTGCTACACCCACTTCATCACCCGCCGATTGCACCCACACCGTGTCCGCCCGTCGCGCGCGCCTACGAGTAGCGCTCGAGTTGCACGACGCACGAGCTGTACAGACCGCGGACGTCGCGTGCGTATACTCTGGCGATGCTCGGTCACGACACGCCGTACCTCATCTCTGCACCGTAACCCGTTCTTCATTACCATCCTATCTTCATACCTGTACCGTTGTCGCACTGCCCACGTCCAATGCTCTAGTACGAGCACCACGTCGCGCTAAGCCCGGCGGCTTGCTTCACGCGCAAGCTGTGTCGTCGTGCTATATCAACCTACTTTCATCGTCCATTTCACTTGCTACTTGATTCGCGACGACGTCCTACTCTTCTTTCCGTTTTGACACACTTTCACTCATCCCCGTCCCGCATCCCTCCTGATTCCTGCATACCACACGTCCCTATTGCCGTTCACCGTTTACTTGCTTGCCCTCCACCCCACGCCGACTATCGAACGTCCACGTTCGTCTTGCTTCGCGTCATTGCCAGTCCATCTATAGCTCGCAACCCCATCTCTTACTGTTCATTCCTCGTCTACTGCGTTGCTTCGCGTTTTCCCTTTGCTCGTCCTTCATTCGCGTACACCGACGTCGAGCGGCACGGTCGTTTCTGCGCGCGTATTATAGCTTCGTCTTCCCGTTCCCCGTCGCATTTCTCCCCCGATACCATATGCGCGTTGACTACATAGTCCTCGTCGCGCGCGCACGCGAGAACGACGTGCGTCGTCCAAGCTGGGGATGGTTGGACGCAGTGTCTTCGCGGAGTCGTTCCACACTGCGCTCTGCTTCCCTCCTCCTTCATATTTATATCCTGCACTATTCACCGGGCGGGTGCACTGCTTTATCCCGCTTCTTCAGGCCCGTGGACGTCGATCGCGGGGCTTTACATGCCGGCGCCATCTGCTGTTCCCTTCTTCTTGCCCTATATCGTTCGCCCCGTTTACATCGCATATCGCACAACGTTCCCCCACCTGGTCGCGAGCTGAATCACACCTCCACACGCCCTCTTCCTTGTTGTCAATTCGTGATTCGTGTGTTCCCGACGTCCCCTTTTCACCTCACACTCGTTACGCGTTCTGTGGTCGAGCGCATGCCTCCCGTCCCTCCCTTTCCAGCGTCTTCCATGCCCCTACTCTTATTCATGTCCATCTTCCCCGTTAACCGCACAGAGTCGGGGTCCGCGCCGTAGTACGCGTGCACCCGAGGCCTTAATTCTCGACCCGTTCACCCTAGCACGTCGCGGCTCGGACGACGACTCCTTCGCGCGTGCGCTCTTTCAGCGTCCTGTCCCTCCGCGATGGAGTGTCCCAATCGTTCGCTGTTCACCCCGCGCCAGTGTCCCTTACCCATGCACATCCGCGCCTCTCTCATTCTCCCGTATTTCGTAACCCGTACCACCGCGCGTTCGCTTCTTCGTACATGGCTGTTCCCACCCGCGCGTTGCCCCGTTCTCCCACACCACTGCGCGTAGGATTCTTCGCACGCGGACATTTCCTGCTGCGTCGAGCGTGCAGACTCGGAATTGCTGCCTCCGCCGCTTCGTCAGACGAAGACTCTATCTTCCCGAGCCACTCATCCTCCATGAGCCCCTAGTTTGCATCCAGCATGCAACACTCTTTCACGATCTCGAGCCCTGTCCCCTCTCCCTCGCTGCTTGTCTGCTGCTGCGAACCTTGTCGCTCGCCACTCGTCTAACGAAGACTCTGTCTTCCCCGCACGCAGCGGCCGTGCGCTGCTCTTTTCACACCTCTTCCATTACCCCTTAGTCTCGCAACCTGTCCCAAAATATTTAGCTCTCCAATCCCTCCCGCGCGCTGCTCTGCTGCTACACGTCTTGTTGTTCGCCGCTCGCTCTTCGTTGCGCTCCTACGCTACCTTACTCTCTTCCTCCTCTGCATCTTTCTCGTTCTTGTGCTGACGCTTTCGCTTCCTCGCAGTGCACATGGACCCAGGAAGAAGACGGCCGCCGCCCAGCCACCAAAGCCCAAGTCGACGCCATGTCCATGGAAATCCGCACGCTCAAACTCGACAAAGAGCGCGCCGACGCCGAACTCGACCGCCTGCGCGAAGCCGTCCGACAAATGGGCGGCGATCCCGAAGCATTGGCTTTATCTTCCCCAAACAACTTGCACGGCCGCTCGAGCTCGCTCAGTATCCAGATCCCCCACCAGCCCGGACAGGGGAGACACGCGCGCGCGTTGAGTTTGGGACATTCACCGGCGAGTGTGACTAGTAGCTTGCCGTCCCCGAGTCCGGGTCTTGCTACTGCGGGCTCGACGCAGTTCCTCACTGTCCCGCCGCCGGGTGGGCATTTCTATCGTGGGAGTTCGCCGGATACGACTAGTAGTATGTATTCGAGCACGGACGATGAGGAGCATGAGCCGCGGAGTGCGATTTCTGATCCTGAGGGAGGTTTTGGAGGAGCGTTGTCGGAGACGGATCATATACTTGGAGGGTTCGTGAGTCCTGAGCGGCGGTTGGTGGTGCGTACTCGTTCCTTCTTTTCCTACTACTCGTTGCTCTCCGCTCTCGACCATTCGCTGTTCCATCGCTGCCCACGGTTGTTGACCACTGGCTGACGCTCGTTTGCTGTAGATTGGGGAAGACGAAGGCTTACTCGCTATCGGCGGCTCGTCGCCTATCGCACTCTCGTGTAGCCCTCCACACACGCCTGCACGCTCGCGCGCCTCCTCGCGCTCGCATTCCTTCTCGACAGACGCGCGGCCCAACATGAACGCGTTCCGGTTCCCTAACGCCTCGCACGCCGGTCCTACGCCTCACAACTCCCTCTCCGGCGCGGGTCTGGGCGATGAAGACGAGCACAACCCCGAGTGTCCGTGCGAGTGGAACCGACACCTCCCACAGGACGTACAGATGCAGCTCCCGCGCGAGGAACACGATGCCGTACTGGTCGAATACTTTGCGTACAGCGTTGGGTGGGGCGTACGCGTTGTTCGTGGACGGTTCATGCGCGATATGCGGGCCTGCTTGGGAGGAGGGGAAGAAGGCGCGACGGCGTTCTATAGTCCCGCGTTGCACTGCGCGATCTTAGCGGACGCAGGTGCCTTCACGCCGCTCGTACAAGGCGCATCGGTACTCGGCCAACCGCAGATCCGAGCATCGCTCGCCTCGCACGCGCGTGCTCTCGCCGAACTCGAACTCGCCTCCTCCGGTCGTGCGCTGGTCGCTGCTGTGATGGCGCTCGCTGTTCTCGCGCGCTATCACCTGGCGCAACCACGTGGGGCGCGCGTCGCGTATGGTCTGTTTGGGATGGCGGCGCGTGTGGCGAGCGCGAGTGGGTATGGGCTTGATTGTGGGGAGCTTGTGCGCCGCGGGGAGGTCAGTGAGGAGGAACGTTGGGAGAGGGATTGGTGTTGGGCGAGTCTCGGTGTCCAGGTGCGTCTTTCTCCTTCCTTCGTACCTTTCACTCTTGCTGACGGTTTTGTAGGATGTGGATATATCGCTGCACGTCGGACAAGATCTCTCGCTGTCACTTTCATCCTCGACTGCACGTCCATCCCCACCCGCGCTCCTTACATCCCTCCCCGAAGCCGACGGGATCCACTTCGAAATCTTCCTCGCCTCTTTACCGCTACTCTCCCTTGCGCGTCGACTCGCCCTACCTGCACCGCTAACGCTGCCCGAAGTCGCCTCGCTGCAAACGGAGCTTGCGAAATGGCACGCGGACTTGCCGGACGCGCTGCAACTCCATCGCACGAGCTCGAGTAGCGCGCCGCCGGGCATATATATGTTGCACATGTGTCATTGGTGGATTACGATTCTGCTCCATCGTGGGTTCTATGGAGGCGGGAGTGGGAGCGGGAGCGAGGATAGCGTCAAGGTGCGTCCTGCCGTCTTTCACAGTCTGTTAGGCTGTACTGACGTGTGCGTAGTTCATCGACGATGCGAGTCGCAAAATCCTCCGTGCGCTCACGACTTACGACAGGTTGTACACCTACCGCCGGGCGCCGTTGTCCGCGGCGCAGATGGCGTTCGTCGCGGGCGCTGCGGCGCTCATGCGCGCCGACGCCGCTCATGCCGGTGCGCTGAAGAAACGTCGCGAGGGTTTGGAGGCGGTGGGGACTGCCGTGAACGCGCTGCGCGGGATGTCGCTCGCGTGGCCGTGTGCCGCGGCGTACGCGGACGCGCTCGAGTCGCGTATGCCTCTCGTCGGACGCCAGGAACGCAGCCCGATGCCCGTCATGCGCCACCTGTCGAGCGGGAGTATCAGCGACCACCTGCCCATGTCGAGCCAGACGCTGCACACGCCCAACCATTCGATCGGCTCCGTGCCCGTCCCCGCTGTCGTCGTGAACCACAACGACGGCGCTGCAGACCTCGCAGCGCAGTTGCAGAGCCTGCTGAACCCGTTTGGTGGTCCCGCGGCGATGCAGATTGATTTTACACCGCCGTCGATGCAGTGGGGCAGTCAAAGTCCGAGTCCCGGTCCCATGGACCCGTTCGCGCCGCAGCCACAGTCTCTGGGACTCGGGCTGTATGGCCAACAGGATTTCAGCGGCGGAATGTCGTTGGATACTGCGTCGTTCGCGCAAGATGCGTATGGTGGGAGTCCGGATGCGGCGGCGGCGGCGGGCGTGTACGCGAGCCCGACGCAGGTGAGCCCGCATTCGCCGCAGAACGTCGCGGATCCGTTCGCTGCGGGGCCGTACCAGCAGCAACACCAGCACCAGCATTCGGGAAGCATGGGTCAGGACCAGCACCAGCTGTACGCGCATCACCAGCAGAGCGGGAGCGTTGGGAGCCAGGATCAGCTGTACGCTGGATGGGGCCAGCAACAGCAACAGTGATCTATCCGCGTTCCGTCATTTCCTGTTCCCTTGCCCTCCCATTTCCCTTTCCTCCTCGTCCTCTTAGATGCGCCCCACCCCACCTCGCCACACCCTTGCCCTCGTCCGCTACATTCTCCCTTACGACCAACACATATGATCACCGTCACCGTCACCTCGCTCTGCCTCGCTCACTCGCTTGCTCGCTTTCATTCTCGTTTCCCGTGATCGGTCATACACATACTATACAGTATTCTCGGGCAATTGTTGTAGTGTGTACATCGCCCCGTCCTTCCTTCACCCTTTCCCACACGCACGCTTTGAGGATAGACATCGACTTCGCGGTTGTAAAGTTGTACTAATATAGGTGTTTCTTTGGATTCTGTGCGACGTGGATAGTCAACCGCGGAGGAAAGGTACGCGGCGCGAGTCAAAAGCAACAGGATGCTACGACCCAGTTGCGACGCGACGTAACGTCTGACGCGTATGCGTCTTCGATCCCCTCGGCTTTCCTCTCGCGACGCATGCCCAGCTCCTGCGTGTGCACCCACATTCAGTTCTTCATGCCGCGAGAGGGACATACAGAGCGACGATACGAACGGACGAGGAACAGGACAATGAACTGTTTGGGACTTGCGCACATCCTAGGAGCGGGGACGCGGTGCGTGTGCCACCCGGGATGGGATAGGTGGAGGAGAGGCGGGTGAAGAGTGCGAGAACGAAGGAGGACGAAAGGCTGGACAACGGCACCAAGGCGGTTCCCGTTCGTCTGCTCGTCCACGCTGGGGCGCGCTAAGACGGCGAGCGTGCGTGCAGTGCGAGGATAACGATGCGAGAACACGGCGGATAAAAATGAGGGCGAGCGGGCGAGAACGTGGGCTAAGGTACACATGGTGTTCGAGCCTGCTCTGGACGCGTGGGCAGAAGGAGTCTGGTGCATGAGCATGACCCGCCGTCGCAGGAAAACATGTCTGCATACCTGCTGGACTGGGTTGCGAGCACGGCTGCCCGCGAGCGAAAGCAAAGACACGCCGAGGATTGACTACGCAGTCAATACGTGCGTCCCATCGCTGCAGCATGGCGCCCCACCGGATTGTATGATATGCCGCACTATGCGTAAGCCAGGACTACAAATGGTCACGACGAAAGAAGGCCCAGCGTCCCGCCTGAGTATGCACACCCAACCGCCGCGAGCGCGACGATCCAAGACGCAGATATAGCGCGCGCTGTTCCGCGAGTCGCGCGTGTCGCAAAGCAGTCCGTAGCGGCGATTGTCAGTGCTCCAGAACGAGTCGGCGCAGACGAGCGACGGGGGATCCAGTTTAGAGCGCAGAGGATCGAATGTTGCGTTCGTTCGTTCGCAAACACGCGTGGTCGTACGTGGACAATTGCGTGGAGCTGTACAGCGCCAGGACGTCGCGCGTCGCCCGAAAAGTAAGGATGCGCAATGCAGATGATCGATAGAGGCGTCGCGACCAGTTCCGTGTGACTAGTGGCTCGATGAACCGGCTTGGAACTTGTATGGCGCAGCTGCCAAAGCAGAACGTTTGCGCGACAGGACGGTGCGTGCGCGGGTCGAAATGGTTGCTGCAACGCGGCGAGCAAAACCGCGCAGGACGCGGGACGATGGCGACACATTTCCTTTTGCTGACGATGTATGTCGAACGGCTGGGTAGTGGGACAACTGGACACGTTGCATGATGATCACTCCTTCAGCGATACAGCTGTGAGCGTGGATGGGTCGGAAGAAGGACTGGCTGTCGAGTGCAGAGCTCGGTGGGATCCGCGACGCAGAGGGCGCTGCGTCCGGCTGAGTACTGAGTCGCTGCAGGCACCAGCTGCCGTCGTTCGACGCCGTTTAGCTCCAGTTTCGCCCCCGCGCGTCAGATAATAGCGCGCCAGCCGAACGGGGGACGGCAGAGCCGGCGCGCATTCTTTGGACACTGCGATGGCGCTGTACACAGTTCGATGCGCCGTGCGTTGGCTCGTTGAACGTCGTGGAAGCCGCAGAAGCGCAGAGCTACCACAAGTCGGTGTTCGCAACGCTTTAGTTGGCGTCTGTGGGTCACTTGCTGGACACCTGCGCGTACAATGAAGCTCCTAGCATACATCGTGGGTAAAACGCGCACCTTAGATCGCGACTGCTCTACAGGATGGGGCAAAGAAGGACGGGACCGTATAGCAGTTAAACGAGATGGAGCATTCGTCGACGGCGCGAGGACACAGGATCGCGTGTATCGCGGATGGCTGCATCCGCACCGAAGCTCTGCGGCCATGTTGCGCAGAACTGCAGGCGATAGTCGAAAGGATCAGGCAGAGGAGTGTATCCGCTGTCGTGTGGCCCCAGCGAGTTCGGCGACGAGTGCAGCAGAAAACCGGAATGGGCAAAGGCAAAAGCAAGACCGGATCGTTCCGCACGTTCGCTCTGTCCATCCCCAGCCAGCGACGCTCGCCACTCTAACAGCGCACAGCGCGTCTTAGAGCAGCCTATCGTGCTGCTCGCCGTTCGGTTTCCCTTCAGCCGGATAGCGATGCTGTCTTCGTTCTGTTGGCGGTCTCAGTGAAGTCACTGGGTGACTCGCTACTGCTCACGCGTCGCGACGCTTTGCACTCACGCACGGTGCAGAAGTCTAGACCCGTAAGACTGACCCCGTGAAAGGCTCGTACGCGTGTATTGCGTACATCGGAAGTGGGATCACCCTCCCGTGCTTTCTAGGCAGCCTTTCTAGGCAGCCGCTCGACATTCCCCTATCCAGCCGCGGCTATGCCGCCCAATGTCGAAATCTGCACGTGTCTAACCATATCTAGAGTTCACGCATTGCTGTTACTCCGTGTTGCGCCTTTGAAGATAGTATCGTGCTGCATTGTGTTCAAAACCCTACGATCGGTGTGCTCCGGCTTCATCACCGGGCCGTACGCTTCTGTTCTTCCGCGTGTGTTCTTAGCGCACCTCAGAGGTATTGCCTTGCACAGCTAAGGTTAGGTTAGGTTAGGTTAGGTTAGGTTAGGTTAGGTTAGGTTAGGTTAGGTTAGGTTAGGTTAGGTTAGGTTAGGTTAGGTTAGGTTAGGTT
>KV426435.1:0-37198 GCA_001632375.1 Exidia glandulosa HHB12029
AATGTAAGCGGAAGGGTAAAGCACGACGAAGGCAAAGTCCGAGAATATAAGCAGAGCGGAATCAAATGTGTGAGGTGCTTCCGGGCATCCTTACAAAGGAACTCAAGTGGACTGAGCCAGTCCAGTACTCAGAGCTCTTGTGAGGGAGAGAAACCGCAAGTCCGAACAGGTCCGAACTATCAAGAAGTCGTGTCTATACCTCGGAGGCAAGAGACTTGCTGAGCAAGTACCGGCGCACTGATATCTCAGTCATAGCTTTCTACTAAGCGCTCTTCTCGCACAGATAACAGGAGGAGCAGGGCACGGGGAGCCGAGGCAGCGAGTTTGTTGAGCAGTAAATTTGCACCTTGATAGCTACTGATGTACTAGACCGTTTGTTATCACCCAGCAGCGGCGTCGACGTCTACAGTCATATCGGCTCATATCGTATCCTGATAGAATATCCTCGTCGCGCTGGTGTCAGGTTTATCGCGCGTGCAAACTCCGCACCGTGACTTTGAGTCATCTTCCTCGCCGCCATCTCCGTCCCGCCCTTGCGACCGAGCAGAGATCTGTAAAAAGTCCCCGCCGGCCATGTTCATACACCACCATCCCATGACCGCTCTGGGCTTGCTCTGCGCGCCATAATCGCGTAGATGGGCCGCATCTGCCTCGCCCGAGCCTTCCGTAATGTGATGGTGGTTACAGGGCAGTTGATCGGGTTCTACGTTCACGCTCAGAATTCACGTCGATGATGTCGACGCGGGAGGTGTTGCGGCGATGGAGCTGAGGCAGAGCGAGACTTTGTCCGGTACAGGGAGCTCTTTAAGTTCAAACCCGGCCCGTGATTGGTCCTTCCAGCACCTCGTACGGTTAGGCTAAGACCCCGGCAGGTGTCCGGAAACTGCCAAACCCGCCGACCAGCCGGGTCCTTAGCTCTTAGCTTTGAAACTCGCAAAAGAGCAAAATTGAATATGACCACCCCTGTCCTTAGCTTTTCACACATATAATCATGTCCAATTGCTAAGGATTGGACCCTGTCTTAGCTTTCTAATCGATCAATTGTACTGTCCGGGTGCAATTTAAGGTTCTGTCATAGCCGGAGGGTCCCTGCCTTAGCTCTTGCTGCTCAAGGGTGTTGCAAATATTAGAACCAGTGCCCTCCTCTTAGTCCCAAAATGGAAAGCGGTCGGGATGGATGCAAATCCGTTGTGAATGTTAAGGATTGAGCCCCGTCCTTAGTGCTGACCCAAAAACCGTCACCCAATAGTGCTACTACCACACTAGCACTAGCGGATGGTCTCCCTACTGTAACTCCCGGATACTGAATCGATTTCCAAAGGTTGTGGACTGCACTGCAGCAGATTAGGGGATGCACCCCCAGCGCTAGCAATGAATACAGTGCTCATGAAAGGGCAATTCCTTGGCAATTGTAATTCCAAATTTGCAGTGTTTGGAGAATGCTAAAGTGCAATAGGGATGTGGCGGCAGTGGTGCCATGATGCTTAGGAATGGGGTACCCTCCGAGACATTAAAACTTTGAATCATCCATATCGCAGTCGGATTATGCGTGTACGCGCAGCCATGACAATTTAATCCATACTGCAGCTTTGGGAATGACTTCCAGGTAGAATAGGTGTACGCTTGCAGTGTGGCGCTATCGGCTGGGGTCCCAACACTATGTTAGAATTAATCCAGCATCTGATTCCATGCAGCAACAAGATTGCTGCTTGCTACTCGGCTTTGGTTTGCACTATTGCGGTTCTCACACAAGGCATTTGGAGTGGATGCAAGCGCATGTGGTAGTCCGTAAACTAGACACTACTAAAGCTGCCATTTAGCCACACCACCACTACAAAACGGATGTGCATGTTGGGGATGCAAGTCGATATGGAGACTTGCTAATCGAAGGTCTTCATAGACACTGACTTTACATCAGGAACACTACGGGACGCACTCCCTCCCTTAGCATTTACTTCTCTGTACAGTGCTTGCAAAGACTTGTGGGACACCTGGTTGCTGAAATGTGTCCGATTAACACTCCCATCCATGAGTGTACTGCAATGGCATCCCTCCTACACTGTTTTGTTCCACTTGCAGGTCACATAGCCTCGAAATTTGGTTCCGGAATTCGTCTTTGGAACTCTGTATAAGCGTAATTTCGAGGTATGTAGTCCCAAGAACATGCTCAATCGTCACAGAAGAAGGGTCTCCTGGTGCTGTACTGTGCGATTTGTTCATGGTAGTGTTCCGAAATTCTAAATGGCACTAAATATTCCACTCAGGTCGGCCACTTGATTTGCGCATAAATCGCACGGTCAGACATGGTCAGGTAGGAAGTAACTCAGGCTGCTAGGTACCCCATACCATAGGAGGTACTGTCCCGGTTGGTAGGGGTTTGAAATACATGTATTTCGAGCACTATTCACTCTCAGGGGGTGAGATTCAAATTCCGCGCATACTATCGGTATTCTACATGTTATAAAGTGTCTGTGACGAGAGCGCATGACTACAGGTGTACTATCCCTTGATCTACAAAGCGATTTCTCGAAAAAGCGGAACCAAATGTTGAGGCTTCCAGACTTGCATACAGTCAATCTGGAGTCCATTCAAGGGTATCAGGACTGCTTTCCGGTCCCATGGATCCTCTTCAGGTTGTTCAGCGGATTTATAAAATGGTCTACAGCATTCTGGTCCGGAAGTTGGGGTTCATCTGCAAGGCATCAACACTGGCCACACCTTTCTCAAGCAGAAATGCTACAAGTTTCCCATAATGTGAAGTGGCTCTATGGGGCTGAATAACATGCCTGACACTCTTGAATGGACTTCAGATTCATCGTATACGAGTTTAGAAGCCTCGACATTTGGTTCCGCTTTTTCGAGAAATCGCTTTGTAGATCAAGGGATAGTACACCTGTAGTCATGCGCTCTCGTCACAGACACTTTATAACATGTAGAATACCGATAGTATGCGCGGAATTTGAATCTCACCCCCTGAGAGTGAATAGTGCTCGAAATACATGTATTTCAAACCCCTACCAACCGGGACAGTACCTCCTATGGTATGGGGTACCTAGCAGCCTAAATCACATCCCACCTAACCATGTCTGACCGTGCAATTCATGCGCAAATCAAATGGCCGACCTGAGTGGAATATTTAGTGCCATTTAGAATTTCGGAACACTACCATGAACAAATCGCACAGTAAAGCACCAGGAGACCCTTCTTCTGTGACGATTGAGCATGTTCCTGGGACTACATACCTCGAAAGTACGCTTATACAGAGTTCCAAAGACGAATTCCGGAACCAAATTTCGAGGCTGTGCGACTGACTGCTGAAACAGCATGCTCATGCAGCACTCCAGATTGCGCTGCAATAGCATACATATATGTTAATGAGACGTTTTTGTGCAAGCTGGTCCTCCGCAAGTCTCTGCTGACATTGTAAACAGTGCTGACAGCTAAGACGGGGAGTCTGTTCCGTAATGGTGCGATGCACACCACTTGTCCTGAACGTGCATTAAATGCAGTGACAGTGTGAACTCGCGAGCTAATGATGTACTCTTATTTTAGGACCCATGCAGTGTCGTTAACTGCTACCTGAATCGATATCGCATGGCAACCACGTGCAACTGTACTGTGAGGGTCGATAATCCATGTGTGACAGTCTCCGCTACAATCACAGTACTCTGCGTAGTCAGAATTGATGTCTCATACATTGCTGAATACCTTCAGAAGGAGCCACATCGATTGCAAGGTACTGTGAGTCCCCCTGCCGCTAGTGTGCACCAGCCCTCATTCCTACCTGCCATCACTGGAGCTGTTCCTACTGCAATTTGATGCATCGAACTCACTTGGCTATGTCTTCCCAAGTAATATAAACCCAATACCATGATTCAAGAACTTCAAATAGGTTGGCACCTCCCCCTTTTCCTAAGCATCATCGCATCGCACCACTGCTGCTGCTGCCCCATTGCACAATTCATCATCCTCTACAAACTACAAATGTGTAACTGGAATTTGTAGGGGAAATTGTCGTTTCGGTTAAACTTTATTCATTGCTAACACCAGGGCACATCACCCGATCGACTGCAGTGGAGTACAGGGCCATCCACAATTGATTTGGTATCCTGGAGCTAAGGCACGGAGACCATTCACTACCCTTGTAGTCGCAATGTTTGATTCAGCACTAAGGACGGGGCTCAATCCTTAACATTCACAACGGATTTGCATCCATCCCGACCGCTTTCCATTTTGGGATACTAAGAGGAGGGCACTGGTTCTAATATTTGCAGCACCCTTGAACAGCAAAGAGCTAAGGCAGGGACCCTCCGGCTATGACAGAACCTTAAATTGCACCCGGACAGTACAATTGATCGATTAGAAAGCTAAGACAGGGTCCAATCCTTAGCAATTGGACATGATTATATGTGTGAAAAGCTAAGGACAGGGGTGGTCATATTCAATTTTGCTCTTTTGCGAGTTTCAAAGCTAAGAGCTAAGGACCCGGCTGGTCGGCGGGTTTGGCAGTTTCCGGACACCTGCCGGGGTCTTAGCCTAACCGTACGAGGTGCCTTCCAGGCTTTCTCCCACTCAAACCCCGTACATGCTAGCGACTAGTTGCGCCACATGGCGGTGCTGGTATCGGCTTCTGTTGTTCTTTGGCTCGGGCACTGATGTCGCCGCGGGCATTGTTTCGTGCGTTTTTGCGTCTTGCCATCATGGTCAGTGGTGCGGCGTCGGTCTTGCCGACATGAACTGACCATCCTTCGCATATAGGACAACAATGTGACAATCACGATGAGCGGCCGCTTCCGCTTATTTCCTCTCGCCACAACCATTGTGAATAGTACGCCCCCAGACACGGATTCCGCACAGGGCAACGGGATCGAAGAATTTTTGAGGGATACAGCGGGACGACGTCAAGGTGATTTGTCTATGCTGCGCGCGCATCCTAGGCTGACCCATCGTCGCGAGGAAAGAGTACAAGTTGACACCTGAGCCGCCCGACACCGACTTCAGAAAGGAATTCCCACCGGATCCGATAATCGGTAGCGAGCTCGACGAGGCAGCGCGGGTGTGGATGGTATACAGGAAGGAAGCTGAAGCATTCGACAAGACGCTTCTCCAAGGGTGGAGCGAAATGCTTGACATCTTCCTTATATTCGTGAGCGCCACTTATGTCGTCCAATACCGATTATTGACGCACTCTAGGCTGGTATTTTCTCAGCGGTAGCAGCCGCATTCAGCATCGAAAGTTACCAGCTTCTTCAACTAGACAACGGCGCGTATGCGGCGGCGGCGCTTTACATGCTCGTCGCTGCAGGCACTCATCCGGAAGGTGCAATGCTTCCACCTCCGCCCGACCTCTCTTTTAAATCGCCGCTATCGCGCTGGATCAATGGCTTGTGGTTCACAAGCATTTTGCTCTCTCTTGCCGTCGCTTTGTTATTCATCCTTGCGAAGCAGTGGATCACCGAATATCGCTCCCGTAACAACGCCTCCGCAAAGAACCCGCGGGACTGGGCTCGCAGACGCGAGATCTACTTCAGCGTGCTCAACTCATGGCCCGTCGCAGAGGTGGTCGCGCTCCTTCCGGTCTTACTACATCTCTCGCTCTTTCTTTTCTTCGCAGGCGTTGTTGCATTTCTCTGGACTCTTGACCAGGCCATTGCGGTGTGGCTCATCGTCTTCGGCGCCTTTCTTGGTCTTTTCTACCTCGGCTGCACGCTCGTCCCGCTTGGGGTTCCGGAGAGCCCGACCTCTACGCCGCTCGCGATGCTGATACGCACGGCAGTACTGTCGATTGTCCTGTTCAGCTTGAAGTCCAGTCTTTCTGCTCTCCGCAAGGCGGACCCCTACCTTTTCGTGCGCGGCAGTCGTGCGCACGTGCGCAACACTCGTGCGCAGAGTTTATCCACTCGTGCGCAACCTGTGCGCAAGGTGCACAATCCGTGCGCAAGGTGCTTCACTCGTGCGCAAGGTATTTTCACTCGTGCGCAAGCTCAGTTGACTTGTGCGCAAGGTATTTTCACTCGTGCGCAAGGCATTTTCACTTGTGTGCAAGATATTGTCATTTGTGTGCAACACATAAGACAGCATTTTTGAACCTGCCAATAACATGTCTGTATTTTTCTAATGTTCTGGATTGAAATAAAGCACATATGGTGCCGGGTTCTGTGCACTGTACACTGAGCCTTGGTCAAATACTTTCTAAAATCTGAGAAAATATGTAATGCAGGTTCTGCTGCTTCATCAATGTTGTGTAAGCTCATCAGTATATACAAGAGTGGATTTCCCGCTGATTTTGTGTCCAAAACCAACAAGGTTCCAGACATGCTTTCTGTGATTTTGCTCACATTTGTTTGTGGCGGAAAATTTTCAAGCTCCGACCTTACCTATATATTCTTAATCCAGGGATCGATAAATGTCCAGTAACAATGTTAAATAGGCAAGATGCTCGCCTTGAGTCTAGGAATAGCATAATCTCTTAAATTCTGCACCAATCTGAGGGCAATTGTAAATTTGTTGTGAATTGTTGCTGGCACTGTACTGTGTTGGTTGGCCCGTTTCATGTGGACAATAAACATGAACGGTAGTAAACCACATTGTTGGGTCTAATACATTGTTTCACCAGCATACAGCTTTGTCCAACTTGTGCGCAACCTCAGTTCACTTGTCCGCAAGGTCAGGTCACTTGTGCGCAAGGTCAGGTCACTCGTGCGCAACGGCATGGCACTCGTGCGCAAGATTTTTCACCCGTGCGCAACCCGTGCGCAAGGAGTGTTCACTCGTGCGCAAGGAGCAGAACTCGTGCGCAAGCGCGCACGACTGCGCACGAGTGAAATATGAGGATTTACTGTGTTGTAAGAGATCCAGGGAACACTACACCATGATGAGGGTACCAAATTGGGCCCCTGACTTAGTAGTCTCAGTAATTCTTTGCCTGATCCCTGTAGGTGCCCTGGTTGGATAGTTATGGCCGAAATACTGCTGCGCACGGGTCTGCGCACGTGCGCACGAAAAGGACAGGACCCCCGCAAGGCTCAGCGCATCGGTGTGGCTGATGCGCCACGCGTGCCACGTCGCAGGCGCTTTCCTCTTGCGCGATTCGTGGCATACTGGCTCCGCCGTATGTTCGCGAGAGTGATCTCGCCGCTTATGAGTCTTCTGTACGCAGCGTCATGGTGCTTCAGCGGCCGATGGTCAGCTCGTGTGCCAATGAGGCGCCAGGAGAACAGCACCACTGTGCTACTAATACACGCTCCGGATAAATCACTCTCAGTCGCCACTCCTTTTTTTTTTTTTTTTTTGAATCAATTTATTGTCCTTCAGGCTGAGCCTATGCGGACATTTACTGAATGGTGGCATACAGGTGGTAACATCGGGAATGGTTGTAGCTCTATCAGGGCGCCCCCCTTATCTCCAGCCGACTACGCTCGCAGGACATGCCTCAATGCCGTCTGCATGGGCTGCGGTATGCGTGTCCGCAGCCGGGCTCGCGGCGGGTAGTCGGGTGGTGGTGAAGTCGGCAATTGTGAACTGCGGTAGGATGGTGCGCTGCTGCTCACGAGATGATAAAAGGATAGGGGAGAATGGGAATGAAAATGAAAATGAAAATAAGAAGGAAAGTGCCTCAATGGCTCTCCGCTGTGTCGCTGCTTGTTCCGACGAACCCGAGATCCTTACCCACCGATCCTTCTTCCAACAAGGATCTCGCGTTCCGTCTTCACGGACGAACGGATAAGGGTGTATCCGATTCTATCCCAACGCTAGGACGTACAGCGGACGAACGAACAAGAGCCATCCCTCGACCCTACCCTCCACACCCTCCCGACGCCGAAACCCCCCCTCGCCGCAATCGGACTCGATACCGGAGAACCCAGTCACGAGAACCACGAGAGTCGAAGAGAGACACGCTCGCTCGGCGAACATCTCGGCGCCCCGAGTCTCACCCCGGCGAACCACCGAGACCCCGTCTCCACAAAAGAAGTCGCCGTCCAGGATCCACCAACAACGTCCCAGTCGAAGGATACACGACCTCGCCCTCGCTGATGAGTTGCGCCCCCGACACTATGGTTATCGCCCGCCCTCGGCTCTACGGGAGTCTCGAAAGAGCTCGGACCGCCGGACCGTAGCACGACTATATAGACCTTTGCACATCGGATCATGTACCTTAGTCTTTGCATTCTCAACCCCCTCTATACGGTTGCATTCGAGGACTCCCTCTCGCACCTCGGACGGGTGTTGACCAGGCGTCGCCCTCACGGGCACGACTACTCACGACTTGCCTCGGGTCCGCCTGAAGATGTGGGGATACAGACTGAGGGTCGACTTGGCGAGTCCCCTTTGCAGCAGGTCTCGACCCACTGCCTCGGGGTGACGGTCGGCGTCCCGTTTCGCCCCGCGGTACCACACGAACGCCTCCAGGAGGTTAGGCGACGCCTCTCTGTCGCCTCTGCGCCTCTGGCTGCGTCTCGTGTGGGTCTCCAGGTGCAGTGAGTCGCGGATGGTTCTCTCCCGCGGGGTATCCATATAGGTCTTATACGGCTGGCCGCAACACTGCTTCCCTTTCGGGGCCGATAACGGACTACACGGCACTGGGCGCTGAACCACACAACTCTGTAACGAAGGAGTCTGTCGGCGATGGTGTCGTCCGCCAAACAAAGTAGCATGGAGATAGAGTCCGCGGAGTCTGCTGCTGGTGAGGAGAAGCGGCGTGGGATGTCGTTGCGAGGACATAGCGGGCGGATGTCGTGAACAATGCCGGGGTCAATGCCGTTGGTCGAGCAAAGTGCGGAGAGGAAGGCTGGAATATCTGGGCCAGAGCTCGCCTTCTATGGAGACGGAATAGGGACACCGTGAACCACGAACTTGGACCACGCGTCACCGGTCTCCAGTTTAGGGCGCGGAGTGGCATTAAGCCCGAATAGTTTCTGAATAGTAGAATGAATAAGGTCGCCTTTGGAAAGAAGCTGGTTGGCGGAATGCGGAGTCTTGACATGGAGAACGAGCTGTCCCTGACGGGAGTAGCTGATGGCGGATACGAAGTCGGTACGAAGTGCGCGATTGAGTGATTCAATGACTGTTGTAGGCTGCGGTCGGGGCCGGTTACTGAGGGTCTTGTAGTCCGGATAACGGACAATCAGGCGCGAGGGCGGAGTGGAGTGCGTTGTAGGTTGCGGAGTCGCTGTCGGTGCATGTGACGAGGTCGGCGACGGGGTTGGAGGCGGAGCCGGGGTCGAGCTCGCGGGCTTCGTAACTGTAGCTGCTGTAGACGGTGTAGGTCGCTTTTCGGGTGCGGGTGATGATGCGGGTACGGTGGCGGGTGGTGATGGGAGTCGGGTGGCGAGCGGTGTCTTCGGCGCTGTCGCCGGTGCCGGTGGCAGTGTCGGGAACGCTGACGTGGCGCTATGGCCAAGGCGGTGCTCGCAGTCGCCACTCCTCCTACCCTCTTAGACCGTCTTGCGTCCGCTATCGACCGCCTCGAAGCTAGACGCGGAGACAACGCCGGTATTCGATTTCATATCGAGCAGAATCACGACAAGCTCGATGCATCCACACTGCTCTGGCTGATTCTCAAGGTCTCTGACTCGGACGCGGTTGCCGTCGGGATACAGGCGCTAGGCGCCTTACGCTGGGATTCTCCACTGGCAGACTTACTCAGGCCCGACGACCGAGTTGTCAACTTCGTTGAAGGGAGTGCTTTCACTTGGTCTGCCTCGAGACGCCGCTCTACTGAAGTCCTCCGAGTTGTACGGAGTGTGCTCACTATGTGTCGATCTGGATGCAGTATCCAGTTGCATGATCGTGTCACGGTTCCGTCGTTATACGAACTGGACGATATTGATTATCCCGACATCGCTTTACTCCATCATCCGGCCAAGGGGTCTTCGATGACTGAGATGGACAGGAGAGCTCGAAACGACGACCTATCGCGAGAAGCGGCGGTCTGGCGGGAAACATCTCCCTCATTGTCCTCCACTGCTCTTGGTGCACTGAGAGCAATGCGTGACAGTGACGCCTGGGCATATTTGATCTGTTGCGATCTGACCTCCTGGTCGAATGCCGACTGGGATCTTTCCTGGAAGGTGGACTTCGGCGGCAGTCATTATGCAGATCGTGTCCCTCCCTTTGCCCCTCATTTCGCCATTCCGTTCCATCTGGCTCTCAGGATCTATACGGTGCTCCCTAAAGAGGCTCATTGGGTCAGCGAGGTCCTCCGCCGTGTTCTACACTGCTTGCGTGCTCCTGTCGAAGATGGCTCCATCGGCTATGTTCTGTCACATGATGCATTGAAATTCATAGCCTCAGCCATCCCTCACCTTCAACTCGACGCGAAAGTACTCGTGACACTCGCTTCGTACTTTCGGTTTCACGAACGACTCGCAGTGTACTATGAAGGGACGCGTATCCAGCTGTTCTGGGGTGCATTCGGGTGTATCTTGCACGCGTTGATCGCCTCTCCGTCTTTGAAAGACGTCGACGTCGACCTCCCAGAAAAAATCTGCTCCCATGCGCTGCGTATCTTCCAGAGAACTAAGATAGACGGCTGGTGTGTCCTGGATTCTTTCCTGTCACAGCCGAGCTCTTTACCCTTCCGGCCAGCGGTTACCATCTCAGCCTCTGGATCTCTTTGGAAGTGTCTAAGCACCGTGACGGGTCGCTCACTCGCTTGGCTAGAGCTTGCGGATGCACTAGCCGCTTATCTCAACATCTACGCTCGGCATTGGCTGCTTCACAAATGGACTCACAACTTCTTTGCGGAGTTGTCAGAAGACGCACTAGTCGCCGTTTCAGATGCGCATAGATCTAGAAGTTCTTCGCATATCTCTGACGTTCTCATACACGTCGTACAACATTGTACAGAACTTCGCCCCAAGTGGGCGACCGGTGTTCTTAACCGTTAAGACGGACTGAGACTCGCCGGGTACGTCGAGGACATTGGATGTGGTTCGATTCACTATGAGCTTGAATTGGCTTCCCTACGAGGCACCTGCCGATCCTGTCCCGCGTCCCTTGGCTACCCTGTACACCGTCCTCAGAGCTTTGTCACTGCGATTCCTCTGCGCTGGAGGATCAACGATGGATAGGCTCTATGTATATACACGTCTCCCAACAGTGGCGTGTGAACACGGTGGCCAACCCGCAGGAAGAGTGTTCTCTGATCTCGGTAATGTGTTACAGTATGACGTGGTGGAACATCGCTATTCCGTAGAGTCTTCCACGATTGCGAGTCGCAGTGTGCGGCACACCGCCAATGACGCCCAGATAAAGGAGGAGATTGATGCAACTTGAAGGGACGAACGCTTTTGCCTAGGGTGCCTTATACACCTGAGAGAGCGCTGAAGACATCGTATACGGTACGTATAAAGCGTGTAGTAGATTAAGGCGGCACAGAGACTTGAAATCCCTGCGATGAAGCGATATCCCCGGAGATACATACGCAGCGGAAAGAAGTCAAGATTCGTTTGGCAATTCTCGACGTAGAGCTAAGAGCGATAATTATTGTATACTGTAGTCATAAGCCTACCATCAATGAAGGCTATCTCATGGGCTTTCATTTACACTGCTGCGCTTTATGGTTGAGATTTGGGTAGTCTCACACGGGTACTGCGGCTGCAGCCCCAGGATTAGACGGAAGAAAGAAAACCTACACTGGGGGACAGCGTGGCACAGCAGTCCTGTGCGCGCATCCTTGACTGCGGTTCGGATTCGTCTCACTTGGGCGTCAAGAGTCGGTCCAACCGGCCGCGTTGCGACCAGGTGGGATCGAGAGCCGTTCCGCCCCTCGTCCGCACTGCGCAGTAGTATCTCCCACCATCACAGCCACACTTAGATAGTATAGGCTCCGTAGATAGCTTTTTCACACCCTCTCCTACTTTACCTAGCCGCAGTACAGCACCACGACAGGTTCTGTTCGTCCTCTGAGCTCTGTCTCACCTGTGCTGGCCTCCGCAGCACGATCAACGATGAGGTATCCCTGTTCCCGTTCCGCAGCTCGTACAAGTAGATCTCTCAGTCTCTAATAGTTGAGCATAACTTTTCAAGTTGCACTGGTTATCAGTAAGTCGTGATTACGCTAAAGCGGAACCTGGAAAGCTCCGAGAACGAAATAATCTGGACGTCACACCTTCAACGAGCTGCGGAACGGGAACAGGGATAGTAGGAGAGGGCGTGAAAAAGCTATCTACGGAGCCTATACTATCTAAGTGTGGATGTGATGGTGGGAGATACTACTGCGGACGAGGGGCGGAACGGAGTCCGATCCCACCTGGTCGCAACGCGGCCGGTTGGACCGACTCTTGACGCCCAGGTGAGACGGATCCGAACCGCAGTAAAGGACGCGCGCACAGGACTGCTATGCCACGCGGTCCCCCAGTGTAGGTTTTCTTTGTTCCGTCTAGTCTTGAAGCCTGCAGCCGCAGTACCCGTATGAGACCACCCGAACGTCAACCATACAGCTCAGCAGTGTACATGAGAGCACATCAGATTCATTTGTAGCAACTGCAAGTCCGTAACTACACGCATAAAATAATTACATAATGTTCTTGGCTTCACGTCGGGCATTGCCTAACGACTCGAAATCTTGACTTCTGTCCGCTGCTCTGCTCATGGTTCATCGCAGATATTCCAAGTCTCTGTGCAGTATTCCACACAGACTGACGTGCAATATCCCCTCTTCTCTCGTCGCATGTGCATGCTTTGGGATGTGCGCGCTCCGCGAATAAACTGGAACCAGGTGTGTGACGTATCAGAAAGATATGGGCATTGTACCCGCCTTATAACGGCTTGCACTGAATTTTGTGGTCGAAGCAATTGTTGACTGTACCGTAGAGGGACGAGACTTGTCTGTTACTTACAACGAGACTAGTGCTCCACTGGTGCGTATGGTGCGACTGTCGGGTGCACACCGGCAGGACCGATAATCAGGTTGTGCGGTTGTTGATGTCTTATGCGCTCAGTCTGTGCATTATCCTAATTTCCCTGATCTCGAGGAATCTAATTCTTACAACCGACTGGGACCCGTAATGCGCCCTTCCTATCGCTTCCCATACGGTGGCTACACGGCGGTTCGGTTCAAGAGGCTAGAGTAATGATGCCCTAGACTTCATGTCTAAACGTATGAGACCGCACTCTCCTTGTGGCCGGTCGTTTGATGTTCTTGGTACGACTACAACCAGCAAGGCATGTGCTGAATTCCACCCTTTGGGCCGGCGTCTCGCTCAATCCCTCAAATGCGGACGTAGGACTGAACCGTGACCTATAATCGTGGTATCCAGCCCTCACTAGACAAGGAGAGTTAGACAGAGGTTTTAAAGAGAGGCGGGAGGATTGGGAAGAAGGATACTAGAAAGGCGGGGCGAGGTCACGCGACGTCCGTTCGTACGCCGTCGGTGAACTTTCGTTATGATTATCCCCACCCGTCAGAGTCAAGATTGCTTACCCCCACCACTCATATTTTCAAACCAAGTGTTCTTCCACGCTGATGTTTGGTTCACGCCTGTTCCCCGCTCGTGTCGCCGCGCATGTGTCCATTTCGCCGTGTTGTACGACGCAGATCTCGCGTCGCGATCCTGATGTTGCTGGTACCCGTCTCGCAAGAGCGCAGACACAGCTGCATCTCCGCCTTGCTCGGAGGCAGTGCCTCGCTCAACTCTTTTCCCTGCCTGATCCCGCAACATACTTCTGCCCACTCCTTCAAGTTCACGGCTCTGTTCTGTTCATGATCAGCTTCTCGCTTACCCCGCACCTGTGCATCGCTCACTTCAACTTCCAAGGCTTGTGGATATGTTCTGTTTCGTCTAGTGCTCACTGGCCCGGCAAAGTCTTCATGCGTTATACGCGGATAGCAGTACATGTATCTTGTTCTGAAGTGATTGGTACAGCCGGCTGTAGTGTAGTGTACTATACTGAACGGAAGCGAAGCGAAACGTAGTCCAAAAATGTTCAAGCGAAGCGTAGTCCAAAAGTGTTCAAGCGAAGCGTAGTCCAATAATGTTCTGCGGCGGAAAATTTGAAGTCGATACTGTCCTTGCGTGTCGAATCTATGAATGGTAACATGTCGTAGCGAACTTGACCTCCGGACCTCGCGGACAGGGCAAGACGACGTCGAGGAGATACGAAATTTCGCGCAACGACATGGCCGGAGCTTCCGTCGCCTGAGACGCTTTCCACGGTCCAAAGCGTGTCGACCCGCAGAAGACGACCAAGACGACGTTGGGAAAGCGCACCAACTCGCGGCCCCATCCAAGCAGAGTGCGTACTGTGTCCGGGTGGCTGACGTTGATGCGAAGCGCCTTCGCCTGGAAGGTGCCTACGCTGCGGAGGGCGGACAGGTAGCGCGTGTGAACCGTATCGCCGATGGTGAAGACGTCGGCGTTGATGACGGCAGGCAGGTGGACGAAGCGCAAGAAGAGGTTGGAGGGCACGTTGCAAAAGCCACGCACGCGGAAGTCACTGTCTTCGTACCCGATAGTCATTTTTTTCTCCGCGTTGCAGAGGACCGCAACGTGCGTGAGCTCCGCACCCTCGACGAACAGCTTGAACGTCGCCCAGTTGCTGGCGGTGCCGACCACTACCTGGACCTCGGGCGCCGATACCAGCTTCAACGAGTCCCCCATCGCACCGTTATCCTCGTCGAAGTGCAACTCGTCGAGACCAACAAGGCGCACTACGTCCTGCTCGGTGGACGTAAACGGCGCGCCAAGACCGAGCGTCTTGACACCGCGCGCGGCGCGTGCCAAGTTAGCGCCGGTGTGAGCGGCCAGCGCAGCCGTATCCTGCAGATCCGGGGACAGAATCTTGAGGTGCTCGTGGAAGGGCGCATCGTCCGCGTCGCGCAGCAGAATCTCGAGTTGGATGTCATTCTTGCCGACCTCGATCTCCCCGTCGTATGCCGGCAGGATGGACTTGAGGTATGCTTTGACGACATCGTCAGCGCTGACTGCAATATCGTGGTCAAGGCGGAAGCCGGTATCGCTTGCAGGCGGTGATGTCGCGCGCGATGAGGGTGCTGGACTACGTGTCGCTTCACGCGGCGGCTGCTCAGACGCCTGTGGCAACGAGGGCGCCACATCTTGCAGGATGGCGTGGTAATCTGACGCGAGAGTCGATTCGGGCACGGCGTCTTCCATGATGGCGTCCAATTCTTCCTCGTCGCCGTCATACTCCGTCGCAGACTCATCGCCGCTTGTCGAGCTGCCGCGAGAGCGTCCTCTGTGGCGGCGCCGTAGCGCGCGATCCAGTGCACTCGGTCGGCCGTCCGCCCGACCCTTCAGTGCTCGTCGAAGGAAGGAAGGACGCGACACCGGCGATCCTAGTCCGTCTGAAGATGTCTGGTCGAGCCGCTCTGGCAGTCCAAGGGCTTGAATCAGCCGGCGATGCCTCTTCGCCGCGGGAGTCTGGTCCTCGTCCGAGTCGGGCGTCGGGCTGCGCTTGCGTGCCGCGCGCGACACGAGCGCCAAGCTGTCATCCGCAGGCAAGAGCCCTACTTGCACGATGGGAGTTACAGGTCCTTGACTCGAAGTAGTTGACGGCGATGCAAGCGGAGTGACCGGTAAGGACAGGGTCGGTGTCGAAGGATCCAGCATCTCGTCGCCAAGATCACCTGTGTGCACCTGCGACGAATCGAGCGCTGGATGGGGGAGAAAACGCAGGACATCGTCGTCGTCGTCGTAGATAACTGAAGTCGCGTCGACCATGGCAACATCGTCTTGTCCTGCGTCTGAAGCTGCTTCTTCCGCTGAGGTCAAAGAGGAGCATGAGCGATAAGGGAAACAGAGCGTGACAATAACGGACCTGAGCCAGTGCTAGCAATTGCGCCGTCGTCGAGTTCTTCGAGCGCCTCATGGCAAGTACTGGTGCGGTCGGCTTCATCTGTGGCGTTGAGGACGACGGCGTTGCCGACCTCAACGTCGACACCGAGCGTAACGTCCACCGATTCAGTTGCAACGGCGATGGGGGATGCATCGGCGTGCGTTTCCAACGACACGCTCGTCGTCGCACGAGCTTCAGCGATAACGCTTGCGTCGTCCGTTCGTGGGAGGCTACCGTCCGACGTATCTGAGTCGGCGTCGTCGCTGATACCGCGGATGATGTCGAAAACTCCGGTCTCAGCTGTACTGTACGAGCCGGGCGCATCATCAGCCGAGGTTGGAGAGCGCGCAGGGGCGGTCGATGAAAAAGAGGGTGACGCAGACGAAGCCGGGTCCGTGGTGCTGTCCGCACCCTCGTCTACGTGCAGGTACTCGTTCGGTGCGTCCTCGTCCGGGCTGCCGCTGCGTGCGATGTCGAGCATGACAGCGTTGCCGTCGTCGAGCGTGACGTGCAATACGCCTGCTGGGACCGCGACGACCGGTGACTCGGCGCGTACTTCGGGCGCTGCGACACTGAGAACGCGTGCATCCATCTGCGCGATGCCGTCGAACCGAGACTCGCTAAGAGACGGAGAGTGTGTATCGTCCACACCATCACTCATCACGACGTCCTCCACCGGAGTCGCATCGCCGACCTGTATGACATCCTCCGCAGCCAGCGAAGGCGACGCTGCCGCGCGAGCCGTGAGCGCCGGAGCCGGAGAAGCTGCGCGGGACACTGGTAGAGCTGGGCTTGAGACGGTACCAGGTCCTACTTGTAGAGACTCGTTAGGTGCGTCCTGGTCCGGGCTGACGTTACGTGCGATGTCGAGCAGAAGACCGTCGCCGTCGCTGAGCGTGACATCCAAGAGACCAGCTGGGACCGCAACGACCGATGACTCGGCGCCTGAGTCGGGCGATACGACGCTGGAAACGTCTGCGCCCAGCTGCGCGACGACGTCGAAGCTGAACTCGCACGGAGACGGAGAGTGTATGTCGTGCACGTAGTCGGTCGAGTCGCTCATAACGATGTCCACCGAAGTCGAATCGTCGGCAACGGAGGCGAACTGTCCGACATCCTCTGCAGGCGAAGCTGACGCGAGAACCGTGAGCGCCGGAGAAGCAGCGCGGACGTCGGGCTGAACGGGGCTCGAGGATGCAAGATATCCTTCGGCATCGACCACAAGCTCGTCGAGGGCCGAGTAACTGTGAAATTGGGAGGACTGAACGCGTTGCGCACCGCTCTCTTCGACGTCGTTGTGCGTGCTCGGTGCGGTGTCTTGTGTAGAAGCGTCGGCGTACGTCGACACGGTGGGAATTGCGAGGGCTGGCGACGCGGACAGAGCGAGAGACGAGACACCATGCTCCGTATCCTCGTCCGCGAGCATGTGCGTGTCCAGCGGCGGAGAGCGGGCGATTACTTCTTTGCCATGAGGGTGCACAACGGAAGAGTCGATGTCGTGCTGAGTGCTGGCACCATCGGGGACCCGAACATCAGATGCCGCGATGTTCGCATTCGGGGTCGCCTCTACTGAGCTCGGAGTCGACGACGTCCCAAGCATAGACGGGGTTGAGCTAGGAACATCTCCGTCGCGCTCTGCCCACCGTAGCGCACCCGCAATGTCGTCGAAGAGATCGGGGATGAGCAGTTCCGTCAGCGGACGTTGCGCGGGTGTACTTGGTGACGCTGAGGTCGAAGAACAAACGACGGGCTGGAGCAGCTGCGGAGAGCCCGGTAGCACGGTGACGTCCTGCGGGAGCGCTTGTGCCGTGAACGCTTGCATAGATGGGACGGATAGGAGCACTGGAAGTGGTGACGCCTGTTGCGCAACGGGAGCCGGGAGCGAGTGGGGTTGGGCTAGAGACTGCGACGGCGCAGGAGCTGGTGCGACCGATTGAGCCAGTGGCAGCGTCGTGAGCTGAGGAGGAGCTTGTGCGGCCAGCGCAGGGGCAGATGCGGGCGGCGCAGGCGGCGCTGGCGGTGAGACTGTCGGCGCTGGCGCTGTGGTCGGCGCTGTATGTGCTGACTCGGTGTCTGTGTCGCCTTCGCGGTTACCTACACGCAACTCGGTCAGATACACGTCCAGAAATTAAAGGAGTCAGGAGGCCTCACCAAACGGCGTGTTTCTCCAGAACAACCCATCTGGATCGTACGACGAACGGATGGAGATGATGTCCAGCGAGGGCAGAGGCTCTGGACGCGACGTCAGCACGACGCGCACCGAGAAACGGGGCAAACGGGGTCGTACGCTGTGTGGGCGCGACGACGACGGGTCCTCCAGCACCTGTGAGCGTCTTCCACGCGGTCTTCAACTTCTGTGCGAGCTTCACCATGTTGCGCGCCGAGAACGTCTCGCCTGACGCGAGCCGTTGGTAGGCGAGATGGAAGGTGTACGGGGAAGAGTCGCAAACCGAGCTAGCGCGGCCCCGCGGCGAGGTTGAGTGGCTAGGGGTCGTGACGATCGAGCGGTCTGTGACGTCCGCCGCGAGCAGCAAGAATCCTGTTATAGACATACAGAGCCTCCAAGTCGACGTGTGCGGCGGCGGCGGGCAAGAGAGCGACGACAAGAGCACATGGTGGTAAGAGGTCAAGAGGCGATGGGACGTGTAATCTCCGCTCCGAGGGATTTGACGTCTGACCGATCGCGGCAACTGACGCAAGTATATCGTCCACAACATCTCTTACTGCAAGAGAATAATGCCGCATACTGCGCACGAGCTCGAAAAGGGCAGGGATGGCCGCTGGCGCGATGAGCCATCGATCTATACACCCACATGTCTGTAGACGACAGTTTCCGAGGTCGAAGTGGAGGTCGTAAAATTCCTTTCCGCGCATGATAGCAGTTAGCAAGACTTCTGACAATTGAGGACGAGCAGGCATGAGTCAGACAATTATCAAAGAGAGAAGCCGCAATTCGCGTTGTCCTGAACCTCGGGCCAGAACACGACGCCCAGCGCGCGAGGGTCCGTTTACTGCGACGGCAAAGCGGGAGTCGTCGAGTCTGCGAAGATGGCTTCCATGCAGAGACTACCGACCCGAGGTCAACGCGCGAGAGCGCTGAAGAGGTATACTGCATATAGGAGAGAGCTGCAGCACGGAGACTTGGAATACGTGCGATGAAGGGATATCTCCGGAGCAGCAAACAGAGGTCAAGATTCGGTTGGCAATTCCCGGCGTGGAGACAAGACTGTAATAGTGTATGTCTGTCCCCATGGACTTGACGTTATGTAATACTAGCTATCTGATGTGCTCTCTCGTATACTGTTTAGCTGTATGGTTGACATTAGGGCATTCTCGTGATCATACGGGCACGGCTTCAAGCTTCAGGACTAGACGGAACAAAGAAACCCTACACCAAGGGACAGCGTGGCATAGCAGTCCTGTACGCGCGTCCTCGACTGCGGATTTGGATCTGGCTCACTTGGGCGTTAAGAGTCGGTCCAACCGGCCGTGTTGCGACCAGGTGGGATCGAGAGCCGTCCGCAGTACCATCACATAGTAGCACATTCACAGATAGATAGCAGCAGTAAGCTGAGACTCAGTAGCTAGTTGCTTTTTACGCCCTCTCCTACATTACTCCCAGCCGCGGTATACGTTTTGTTCGTTCTCTGGTCATGAGCTCTCTCTCACCTGCGCTAGCGTCCGCAGCACGATCAACGATCAGGTATCCCTCTACCTGTTCCGCAGCTCCCTCCGAGTATCTCAGTAAACAGCGTTTAAACCATAATTCGAATAATTATAATTCAGCGAGCGAGGGTGGTATCGGCATTTGCCTTCGCGCCTCTTGCCTTCGCTTCCCCACCTCCATCCTGTTCTTGTCCTCCTCCGCAACCGTTCGCTCAAACTAGCCCCTGGGCCCGTCGAATCTTCCTTATATTGCGTTCTGCCAATCAACCGACGTACGGCATATTTAGTCGCAATTTGTGCAAACGCGGAACGTTGCACGCGTCACCTTTTTCACCGTATGCACGCTCTGTCAAGGGAGCGGAATTCATCCCTGAACTGATTGAGCGAAATATCAGAGCGCTCGAAGTAGTCAGACCCCGTGCAGCAGTCTAAACATCGCCGTAGGGAATTCTGACGCTGGCTTGAACGCACGTGGAATCCGCACTCGAGACAGCACGTTCTCTACGCTTCACACCTGATGCCACGGCTCCGCGTACTCCGCAACACTCGCTCCTGACGTCCGGCGCGTCTGCAGGTCCTAGGGACTGCTACTGCGCTGAATCCCAGGGGGTTATTCTCAACTCAGGGGCTCTCCAGGCGCATCGCAATACTATGCCCTCACAACCGCTTCGCTAAAGGGCCCAGTATCGTCATGTTCGAATCCAGCTTGCGCAATATACAGGAACGACTTGCGACTGACGAGTTGCGCGACTGCGGCGTCACGAACCTGTGCGCTCAACGGATCTTGCGGTCGGCCAGCTTCGAATTGCATGGTTTCCTTCGCTTGGGCAATGAATAGGTATAATGTTTCCTGATTCGCGTGCTCAGACTTCACTCTGAGCTGCGATTCGTCCGGGTTTGCTCGCGATCTCTGCGGGGTGCTCGTTTATAACTTTTCTATATTTTCTACACCGGTAAAGCGCTGCTTTGGCTTCAAGCTCAATAGCCAGCACCACTCATACGGTCAGTCTACTTACTCTTGCTGTGGGCAACGGTTTGGGACCGAATATGTGCTTCCCGCAACGCCCCACTGGCACTCGGATCTGGTCATCCAAACCCGGATCCACTGTGTCGTCACGGTATACAATGGCGCTACCGCTACGGGGCCGAAGGAATGTCTGCATACTCATGATCCGTCTGTGCAGGGATGACGGAACGCGGGCACATCTAAGTGGGTGCACTAGGTACGACCCCGGCCCGCACTTCTGTCGGTACCGTGCTTCCTCGGGACCTACATCTCGGATACGGTACGAAGGGACCATAAGTACTGCAGAACCTTGGCTTGCCGAAGATGGTCAACTGGCACGATCCCTTGGTCGAGCGTTTCTGTACCAGTGAGCGTCCGCCGAGGGCATTACCTATCGCTCATTTATCTGCCAAGGAATTGCCTTCATATTAAGCGACATTTGTGCTGGCTGCTACATGTGCGTCTGGCTACCTCTTCTCCGTCGATACTGACTCGTCCTACATAGTTGGGAGTTTTGCATCTCAATCCGATTCGACTGGGACCATCTGGTGAGGAAAAGGCCTCTGCGTCTTAACCTCATTGTACGTTGTCATCACGCCTCCTGTCGAGGACTGTGACATGCAGCGCAGGCGTATATGGGAGCCCGATATCTCGCACTCCTCACATTCATTGGTATTCTTCGCGTTTCATATGTCCCAGGACCCATTACGACGTGCAGCGTAAGTAATTTAGTATTTATCCTTTTTGCACCTGACCTTTGTACAAGACTTGGTGGCATTTCAACGTCGTACGTCGCGCTCGCATCTTTCGCCTTCCCTCTGTCACCTGATTTGAGCAACTCAGACAACAGGTCATTTGGCAGTGGTCATGTCGTCGATTCTTCTTGGCATACGAGCGTGCGCCTCCCCGCTTACGAGCATGCTCATTGTCACAGTGCTTACATAGCCACTGCCAGAATCGCGATCGCGCGCTGTAGTAAGTCGATCATTGCAGTGTTGGGTGAGCACGTCAGGTATCCTCTGAGATGTCCCCAAAACTGATGCACGGTTGGTTGCAGTCGTGCTAGGCCTGGCTAGTCTGGGTACGTCCACTCTCGGTGAGTCTTCCACAGACGATCATTGGCTCTCGATGTTAACTGTCGCGATCGCCAACAGCGGACGTGACGGTCCGTTCCAAAAGCCGAAACCTTCGATTCGGCTGACCAGACGTATAGATTCGAGGGGTCTATATTGCCGAATTGCACGTCTGTGCGGCGACAAATGTCGAGCACGAGCGAGTGAACGACATCATTACCGCGAGCCTGGATACTCTGTGCCTAGCCATCCTTGTATGCGCTCTCTGGGCCGTGAGGGGCGAAGGAGGGCTGTGGAGATTTCTCGCTGCACAGGTGTGAACGCTCCTCGACTCATAGGATCCCGGGCCGCTCATAAAATCTCCCGGTAGGGCATGCTCGGCTTCGTCGCCGCTACGGTGGCGTATGTCCCGTCAGTAGTGAGTCGCTTTGCTCAATGCTGCAACCCACACGATAGCGTTCTCAACGTCTCGCAGATCGTACTGATGCTGAACCTGAATGGTGAGCTGATTCGATAACTTCCCAAAATGTCGTGCCTTAACGTTAATCTCTGCAGATGGGATGAACCAGGTGTGTGTGAACGCCGATGAACACTGGCAGCAGGCTGACCGATGTTGCTTACATGTTCGCAGCTTCTCGGACCAATGACTTGTGCGACGGGTGAACTTGATGATACATAGCCCAGTGACGCTGATCCTCCTCTCAGTGACGAGCCTCGTCGTCTGCTCGACGCGGATGTACAGGAACTTGTTAGACTTTGACGATGTAGAGAACGACATTCTCTCACAGTACGGCCATATTCGAGTCTTCCGTGAACTCAAACACGACTGATCGTGACGGTTGTTTTATCCAGGACTACACCGAATCTACAGTGGGGCCACTACACGCAAGGAAGCGGAGACGTTCCCCTGACATACATTATTACGAGGTCTAGCAACGTGGACAACGCTACCAGTAGTGATCCGCGCACGGACAGAGTGGACGAACGCAAGGTCGACATTTCTATTGGAAACAGCGTCCAGGAGCCGTATGGGCTGCCTTCGCAATAAGCCCTTTCCGCATTGTTGCGATAGACATGTATGGTCCAAGAAAAACGAAGTAGGATGAAGGACTTTCACTCTCCGTCTACAGTGGTGCGGATGAAAAGGCTTGGGCGGGAACGACCCTGATACCACTCGGTCTCAACACAGCCGGTTGACCGACTCCAAGCGCCCAAGTGATAGGAGTCTGCGCGTACAGCCGTTACGCCACGCTGTTCCTTAGGAAAACTTCCTTTTTCATCCTCCGCATCCCAGAGACCACGAAACCGATGTGCAGCCCCATGATAACCTGCATGATCCTGCGAACCCTTTCATACTGTCCCATATTGAGTCGTTCCTCTCTATCAGTCCGCGCAATCCGTCCCCTGGCGGCACTCGGCTATAAAACACTTATGGCCGCCGCCGCTCTAAGGGGTAGATGACGTATGCGTGTGCTTCGCTCCGTGGTCTTGTCGAAGTGGACATGCGCTGGTGCCGCATATCTCCCATATCACCGACTCTGTCTGTACCTCCGGGTGCGTTTACTTCTTCTGTCGTCCCTGTCTCCTTTTATAGACCTCCAGTCATCTGCGAAATGCAGCGCTCAACAGTGGGGCCAATTCGCTGTCCTACTTGCCTGAAGCACAACGTCGGACATCGTCGGACATCCTAGGTTAGACGCGCGAACCCCGGAACTCTTAATTCAAAGGCACACCGAGAGAAAGACAAGTGATACATGAAACGGCTCGTCGTAGGTGGTCGTGAGACGGGACTGGGAACTCTACAGCTACAAGAAATCCAACCCCAGGCAAGAGCAAGAGAAATGAGAGGAATACATGACCGAAAACAAGTTATCCTCCACGCCTTTAGCGGCCCGTGCTGACAGCAGACGTCGGACTAGAGTTCTGGCTGCTGCAGGGACATGTGCCGCGTGCGTGCGCGGCGGCGTCGCAGATCGTCTTCGTGACCTCGACCGTTACGTTGATTTGGATATGGGGCATGATTGGGTGCGAGGGAGAGTCGAACGAAAAACTGAGATGTTCTGAGTCGTGTGAGCACTGTGGGAAGTAGATGTATTCCTAAACCAGTGTCAGTCGGAGGAGTTCTGGTTGAAGGAAGGAGGCGTACCATGCGCTGGAGGAGCAAAACGCAGAGGTAGTGGGAAGAACAGAAGCGGCGCGGTTTTATGCTGATGGCCGACGTTTGGGCGCACAGGCGATGATGCGCTGTGTGGATCCGGCCGTAGCGGTTGGCGCGGGCAAGGATGACTCGGGAGGGAGGACGCAACACGCGGTAGCGGCTCGAGTTTGGGCACTGGAATAGAGCACCTTCTGGCATCTGTCCCTTATATACTCGAAGCAGCGGCGTGCACGGGAGAACGAAGCGTCGGTGTTCTCTAGCGCTTAACCTGCACGGGCGAATCCAGGGAATCAGCCAGACCCGGCCCCGCGCATCCAGTCGGTGGTTAAGCTTCCTGCAATAGAGTCCGGGTTCTGTTGACTCAGTTGAGCCGTGGCTTCGTGAGATTGGCTTCGCTCCCGGGAGCGTTGCCGCGGGAAACGGAGGCTCGGACTTGCCTTTACCTTGGCAGCAGACGCCAGGGTACGCAGGGCACAGCATTGATCCGCGGTTTTACGCATTCGGTCCTATCAATGATCATTTCGCCAGGAGTCGGAATCCGGCGCACGCGTCGGGCGCCGTGGGGTGTACTTATTGCGGGTGGAGCACGAGGGTGGTCGCATGGGACACTGGAATTAGAGTGGAGGAACGCGTTTGCAGCGTGGCTTGAGTACCGCGTTGGCTCTGTATTTCCGGCAACTTGAAGCTGCGGATCGGATACTGCACCTGCGACGGATTAGCTGGGCACTATCACTGAAATTACTCCAGGTCAGGAAGAAATCAGCACCTCGACGCGCTTCGAAGAGACTTACAGACGCAAGCCGTCGGTATTACGCAAATAAACACCGTCAATACGAATATCCGTTCCGAATCTAAGTGGCCGGCGACGCCAGCAGACACCTTGCTTGCCCTTATGCACGGTGTCTCGGTAAACCGATCCACAGCGTTCTATATAAATCTCTCTATGTATAATTCCGTCGTAAAGTTTCAAGACATGAAGTAGAGGCAACGAAGCTCATGCTGAACAGACGCGAGGGCGAGGCAGAGGATGAGCTGGAGGCGCCGGGGCTCAACAGAACGGGTTGACCGTCCGCTTCTTCTATCCGTCAGGCATAGCAGGCTACGAGGCCGGGACTCAGTCTGCTGGCTTGAGCAGCTCAGTGTGCTTACTTTAATGTCGGCCGTGAAACCGTGCATGTTTTCCTTAACGCATAAGTTGCAATTGGAGCCGACGGAAAAGTCGATTCAACAAAGCGCCCGGTGGAGGCGCGTGTACCTCCCCGTCGAGCAGGTCGTTCGACCGTTGTTGTGGACTTGTAGAGCGAGCCTGAGAATAAATAAGCCAGGCGATCAGCGAAGCTTAAGAGCAGAGATTTCACGTGATCCGGCTGATTGTCGGGGAAACAGCAGAGAAAGCGGGCTTCAATTGTGACATGGGAGAGACTTTAGCAAGCAAGGTGATCTTCCGATCTCCCAAGTCTGCAAAGCGTTACATAAATTCTAAGCATTCCTCTCTGGTTGAGACGATGTTGGCTCTTCAATAGCTAGGATGAAGGATAGTGGTTCAACCGTGAGATCACCGTGACGCTGAGCGGCTGAGGGAGTCCTAGCACGCTGACATGATAATTCACAGCTTAACAACCCTCCGGCTGTAGGTGTAGTATAGTCATACGGCTTACCGCGCTCGCAGTCTTGAAGATTCGTAGATTGATGGCGAATATCTGTAGTCAGCATCATAATAATCCAAGGGTCCTGCACCACATTCAAAGCACCACATTCAAATACTTGGCTGACGGATCATGACCACAGCGCCTTCATGTCACCTCCCGGCAACAGGTGTACGCCGCTACGCGTTTGCATTTCATAAATTTGGATATATAGCGTCTGAATTAGGTTCTGTTTGTAGTCCGATGCACGACGTCCGACCGCGAGCGGAGCAGGCTCCGCCGGAGCGCTCCCGCTCGTACAAAACGTACACCCTGGGGCCTATGCGTTTCTGCCGCAAATGACCATGGTAGCTTTCTACGCAACAGCAATCACTGTGTTCGCCGTTGTCCTGGTACTGGGGCGCGTTCTTCGCGTCTTGAGACAGGCGCGAGCTGCCGGGGTGCCGAGCGAATTCATCCTCTTCGACCCAAAGTTTCCTCTACCTCTTCCCTCGATCAGATGGGTGTCCAAGAAGAGGGGCTGGTCATTTCGTGCGAGGTATTCACGTGAGTAAACGACGGTTCCACTGCTTCCAAGCTGAGGCTGAAGCTGTCCTCACAGAGTTTGAACGCTCCGGATCGGACGTGATCACTATGGTGCTATGCATAGCACTACATCACCTTTCACACATTCTGACGCTTGAGCGCAGATAACGCTGTTTCCTCGACCCCGCGTCTCGTATGTTATTGCAGATGCGGTGACCATCAAGGTCCGTACAGACATCTTCGCCCTCCCGCTCGACCGTCTGACCGAGGACCAGGATATCACGACACGTCGAACAGTGTTCCAGAAGCCTGTCGAGCTACTGGCACTGCTGAAGACGTACGGCGATCCAAATATCGTCATCGCCGAGGGCGATGTTCATAAAGCGCACCGCAAAGCAGTCGCGCCAGCGTTCAGGTCAGTGCGCGCTCCCGACCAATCAGATACGAGGCATTGCTGATACAGCCCTGTGCAGTGAGAGGAATATGGCACTTGTATGGGACGAGGCAACGCGTGTTTCGCACGAGCTGTTCGAGACCAAGGAATGGAGAGGGCGGCAGACAGTATCCATCGGCAACTTCGCAGACATCACAACTTTGGTGCGCAGAAGCCACGTGATGAGGAGTAGAGAAGGACAGATAGAGCTAACCGCGCGCCTATGTCCAGATGACGATGTTCATCATTGCCAGCGCAGGTTTCGGGCACGCCATGTCCTGGACGTCCGAATCAGCGCCACCGCCAGGACACAGCATGACCTTCCGCGAAGCACTGGCCATCTCCGCGCACTCGACGCTGACGAAGTTACTCGTTCCGTCGTACGCCGTACCGTTCCGCAAGAAATGGCGCACAGTCTCGAAGGCGTATGATGAACTGCGGCAGTACGTGTTCGAAATGATACATGCTCGCCGTGCGTTGGAGACGCGTCCGGACCGATTCGATTTGTTTGCGGGTCTGCTGGATGCGGCGGACGCGGACTCGGAGAAGATGAGGCTTTCGGACGAAGACATCGTGTGTGCGTGCAGCTCGAACCGAGCGCCGGGCAAAAGCTGATGGTACGGTACAGCAAATGCGTTCATGTTCCTTGTCGCAGGACACGAGACGACGGCGCATGCTCTGGCGTTCCTGTTCGGCGAGCTGGCGATCAACCCTGAAGAGCAGGAGAGGCTGTACGAGGACTGCAAAGCTAACGTGCCCTCGGATCGTCCGCTGGTACGCCGTCCTGCGACTGCGCTGTACACTCTGATATAACTCGGCAACATGACGTAGACCTTCAGAGACATGCCGAACTTTCGGCTGGCACTGGCGTAGGTTCCCTGCGCGCACGGTAACAGCAATGATGCTGATCAAAGTACGCAGAGTGTTCCACGAGACGCTTCGCCTCTATCCTGTAGTCCGTGCTCGAACCGTCGTCGAGCAGTCGTCCCGTGGCTGATGCAGACGCAGTCGCTCAACATCCCGAAGAAGTGCGTCGCCGACACTGTCGTGCCGACATCGTCCGGCAAGAGCATTCCGATTCCCGCGGGCTCGATGATCGACATGTCCTTCCCGGGCACGTTGCGCAACCGTGAGCGAGTTCTTGCAGTTTTCGTGCAGTCCATGACGCGGACTCCGACTCGTAGCAAAGTACTGGTCGAACCCGAACGACTTCGTCCCAGGTCGGTTCCTCGAGCAAGACGTGGCGGCAGGGACGCGCGATGGGACAGCCTTCATTCCCTTCTCGCTTGGCGCACGCTCGTGCATTGGACGGCGGTGAGCTTGCCTTTGGAAAATTGCCCAGCGCGAGGTAGCTGACAGTCATAGGTTCTCCGAGACAGAAGCTGTCGCGTTCATCGTGGCCTTCGTGACCAAGTACCGCGTAAATCTACCCGATACGCCTGAGTGGCGCGGGCTGGACAAGGAGGCTACGCGCGAGAAGCTGTTCAGTGCCGAGTTCGTGCTCACGCTCGCACCGAAACGTCTGCCGCTGGTCTTCACGCGCAGGAACTAGGAAGCAGAACACGCGTAGACTTGAATGGTGATTTCAACGAGTACTTTCTGTACGGAACGAATGATTAGAATGATTAGCAAATAGAAGAAAGACGAACCACGAGTACTGTAAGCCGCGTCTGTACGAAGAACTCTACAGATGGGGCAAAGTCAACGCGAGGCCTCACACCAGCCAAGGAAAAGAACAAACGGGCGCGGTTTACGTGCAGTTTGATGGACTTGGTACACACGCCAGCGTCAGAGGTAGCCTCGCGGCTCGACGGTGCGACCCGGACTGTTGCCCAGCCATAGTAAGAGGTAAGAGTTGCACCAGGAGCAGTATCAAGCAGAACAGGACGGGAGGAGTCGTATCCGGTTCCAGGCGTAGCCGCCGGGCATGTGTCAAACGAGCAGGTGGTGGTTGAAGACGAAGAAGCGGAACGAGCCGCACGTCAACGCACGCTGGTCGGCTCTCGTAACTAGTTTCAGAAAGGTATCGGCGCTGCTTTGGTGGTTTAGAGTTATAATGGACTAATTCTCTTCACTGTGCGTGTTTCGTGTATTACAATTATAATGTATCGGAAGTTACATCAGCCTCCGTGCAGAGGGAATGTCCGAGTAAAAGGTCCAATATCCAAGCAAGCAGTCCGAGTAATTGTCCTGGTACCTCATTGCCATGCGAATAGGACGCGATGCGTGTATGGTTCAATACGTGATGGTAACGTTGAACGGGATGAAGAACGTGTCGACGCGGACCTGATAAGCGTTCTACAAGCGGCGCTGGAGCATTGAGCACTTGGCAGTTCACTACGGTCATGAGTTTTACACGTACCATGCTACCGGTACCACGCATGACGGCGGCGGTGAGGATATACGACCCCTCGCCGTTGTACAGATCAGAGTTGCAGAGCGGCACTTGGATCGCCAGCTGTCCTGCGCCCTGCGTATTGGAAAGGAAGGTTGAGCGATGGAGACTACGGCTATGCAAGTGCGCACAGTGCTGGAGCGTCCCATTGCGAGGAGGTCGACGGTGAATATCGGTTTGCCGATAGTGTTGTTGGGGCTGCCGGTATTGTGTTCGGCAGGCGTGCTCAGTCCGAACGAGATGGCGAGGTCGTAACTAGAGCAGTACTGTGTCATCGAACGCGAAGAGGCGATACGATGCGACGTACAACTCGACTTTACTGCCACCAGTTGTGAACACGACAGGCAACGAGCTTGTCGTAGGGTTCGTGGTGAAGCCGCTCGCGATAGGCGCAATGCTATAGATGTACGCCGATGTCAACGGGGCGAGGGCGAAGAGCGCGAGAAGTAATTGAGGACAGCGCATTGTAGTAGGTAAATTGGGTGTCGAAGGGGAGTTGGTGAATAGGTCTAGCGCGCTGAGGAACACGCTTTATGCCTCGCGGGAATGAATGACAGCCGCACCTGCCCGAGTCTAGACGCCAGGCCTGCATCGAAATATTGACATTGACAGGTTTTTGCGTTCGCGCCGCGCGGCCGACGAGTCGCAAGGAGAAACTATGGAGCTCGTGGTCGCGAGGGCGGGCCGTAGGCCGAACATGTCTTCTCTTCCGCCTTTACGCCGGGAAGAGCAAGTCTGTAGAACGAGGTTACTGGCTCGATCATTGCATAGGCTCGAGGCGACGACGACACGCGGGCTTTGCGCTTGAAGACAGCCCGTGGACGATACGGTCGGTCCGTGCCACTCCCATCCGAGTCCCACACTCAAAGCCGCCTCCCGAGACCGGTCGACGGCCCAGACTCGCCACGGACCGGAGCAGCAAAGGTTATTTTGGCAGCGAACTGGCCGGCGCCCGCGTGGAACCCAAAAGAAGCGCAGAAGACGGGTCGCGGAAGGCTGGAGCAGTCTGGAATATGGATGGCGACCAACATTGTGAGTAGAGTCCAGCAGGCCTTCAGGATCGCGGAGCGCGGGTTAGACAAGCATCGAACAGAGCTGGGCTTATATCTCGAGGACACAAGCGTTGATGTGGGCTGCAACGAGTTCACAGCGCGTCCAGATCCGCCCGCTGATATTTTTCCAAGTGATGCTCCATAGCCAGGATATGTGCTGTTGCAGCCTGAGGTTGGTGCCAAGATGGTAAGCGTATATACCAGTAGTTGCTGGCTGGAACGACTCCAAGGCCAGGTAACGGAACGAGATCAAGATGAGTTCGCCCAACATCGGCCGTTTCCTCCGATGGCAGCGGCAAATAGCGCCAAACGCCGTGACTCGCGCTTCTTGGACTTTTCCCAGTCTCTTCCCCCGACAGACCGACACAAATGCCGTCTTCACCGCGCCTCGTCTGGCACATGAGCGTGGGCTCAAGGGAGCACGAGCTCTGTGAGAACTACGTGGTTCGGTTCTACCTACGCAACGTCTCGAACACTGCGACAGACGACTGTGCGTCGTTGCTCGGGCTTCACGTCACGTATACTTGGGCGGGGCACGCCCCAGAGGATGAAGACGACCGTATACAGAGCTCCATACCTCTTACAAGGGTTCTCAACCGGAAAATCGGGCGGTCGGCCAAACTCACGCCCGCCGTAGTCGTGCCGTTTTTGCGCAAGAAAGTGCACTGGAAGGTAGAGAATGTACGTCAGCTGTGCATTACCTGTAGAAGGAATTTTTCCTGACTAGTCGACCAAGTTGCATGAGGCAGAGGGCTGGCTCTCGGCGGTGCGGAAGATTGGGTGCATGTTATGAGTCAGCGAGCGCCTATCGTCATCCTGCTGACGACCCGGCCGATTACGCATACCCAGACCGCAGCGAAGGTCCGCCTTCCTCCTCCTTGTCCTCTTACCCTACCGCTGCAAGTTTCCATTCTCAATGTCCGCATCATTTGGTCACGATACAACGGCAGACGAAGTTGTAGCGGTCTTTGCGCCACAAGTCCAAGGCCGTGTTTGTGCGTACTTGATGTTCCCGCCTGAACATGAGTCGCGCTCATACTGCGACTCCTCGATTTCTGCAGTCCTGGTCACTGGTTCTTCTCCAGGGAGCTTAGGAGAGGCGACAGTTCTTGCACTGGCGCGCGGTCGACCAGCCAAGATCATCCTCGTCGGACGCACACCCGCGAAGTACGAACCCGTCACGGCTGCTGTGCGCGCCATCGACTCCAGCATCGAAGTACGCACGTACGGGATTGATTTCGCCAGTCTCGAGTCGGTGCGCGAAGGAGCACCTAAGATCATCACGGACAACGAGAAGATCGACGTTCTCATCAACAACGCTGGTGTGTCGGGCCTCCCGTACGGCAAGACTGCGGAAGGCATCGAGACGACATTTGCGACGAATCATGTCGGACCATTCTTGTTCACCAATATGCTCATGCGGCTGCTGTTGAAGAGCGATTCTCCGAGGATCGTGAACCTCACCAGCGGCGCGCACAGTCAGGGTACTGGAGGTGCGTGTCACAGTCCTCATAAGCCCTCAGCATTTATATTCATTGATGCAACAGATTACGATGACTACAACTGGGAGAAGAGAAAGTTTGAGTGGTTCAAAGTTTATGGCGAAACCAAGTTGGTAAGTAAAACGTCAACTAGATCTTCCATTGGCTTAACTCGATCTCGAAAGGCCAATATCCACTTTACGCAATACCTCGCCAGCGCTCTAGGGCCGCGCGGAGTCATTTCGCTATCTGTTCACCCTGGAAGTCCGTCCTTCTACAGCGCAAATCCTCGTTTCGTTGCTGACGCTACAGCATAGCCATCTGGGGGACCGGCCTCGGGACTACGCTGCCACAAGAGGAGAAGACCGCGATCCACAACTACGTCGAAAGTTTGGGCGTGGTGCCCAAGACTCTAGCACAAGGCGCTTCGACGACGCTCGTTGCAGCACTCGATCCAGCACTGAAGGAGCACAATGGGGCGTATCTCGCAGACTGTCAGGTTGCTCCGACGCTCTGTCCTGCTGCTCAGCAGGCGGATCTGCCGGAGAAGCTCTGGCGCTTGAGCGAGACGCTGGTCAACGAGACCTTCGCGTACTGAGACGACCGCCCAGATGTGTACATTGCCCAATCCTCTTGCTTCGGTGGCGAATCGTGATCCTGTTTGACATCACGGCAGAAATTCCGAGAGGGACACTGAATCCGTGTTCGCTCCTGGCTGTGAATTTCTACATGCGTCTATCTGGTCTGGCGCGTTGCACGCTTGTCGAATGATTGGCTCAAGCTGGTCGTTCCTCTGTATCCCGACCCTGCACCCGCTGTTAGGTATGACAGCGGGGCGGGTGCAGAGTGATGGATCGAGAGTCCATAAGAATCAATGAAGAAACCAGCTGAGCGCGCGGACATTGGTCAGTGTGGAGGGGCGCTGCAACATTTGGTACGGATTCGAACATCGCGGCGTTTCTAGCCACCAGCTTTGGCTAGCTGTTTTCGTACGCTAAGACATAGGAGTACGCCCCTGTCGCATGTCGGGTGCTATCGGTGCATATCGAATACAGTATCCCTCCAATCCTCCACACAGCAAACTCGCGACTCCCGTTCACCAGGTTACGGATCGGACAGCTACATGGAAAAGTATATATGCAAGGAGTGTCCGTTACGCCCCATCTTCCCCGTCGATTCGCTTCCCCTCGACCACATCGTGCACGTGACGTCTGGCCCGTCATTCATTTCTCCCATTCGTCTTTCAAGGAAGGTGTAAACTAACTCAAAATGGCTCAGCATCAGGTATGAACTGTGAATCCGCTAGCGGTGTATTCCACTCACCACGTCGTCTCCAGATGCAAATGCAACATAGCCAGATGCAGATGCAGGCTACCCCGGGCATGAACCGCAACCCGAAGAACCTGCCGTACGACTCGGACGGCAAGCGCGAGTGGTCTGAAGGGCTTTGCGACTGCTGCGGTTCGTGTGGCACATGTGAGTCCCCCGGCGCGTGTCAAGGACGAAACTGACGCTGTGGATCCTAAAAGGCTGTGTCGCTTGCTGCTTCCCGTACGAAGCCTTAACCCCTGCTCCTCCTTCGGAACAAACAATTGCGCTGACTCGGAGGCCCCTTCTACAGATGCATCACCTACGCGAAGAACCGATCGCGTCGCGAGTACCTCGGCGCGCACAATCAGCCTCATCCCAGCGGCGGCGACTGCTGCGGGTGCAACTGCTTCCTGTACTGCTGCGTCACGTCGTTCACCTGCCTCGGGTGGTGCCTCTCCATCTCCGAGCGCACGGCGACGCGCAGCAGGTACAATATCAAGGGAAACTGGTGCAGCTCGTGCATGACGGTGTGGTGCTGCCTTCCGTGCGCCCTGACGCAGGAAAGCCGCGAGCTCGAGCTCGAGGAGAACGCCTTGCGGAAGTTCTAGTTGTAGGTCTCCGGCTGTGAAATTGCCATGGCAGGTCCATAGCAATATTTCATTGGATAATAAGGTTCTCGAGTTCCGCGACCTCAGCTAAGAGGTTCCTCTAAGGATCACCTCGCGTTCTGCAGTAGCAATGTCTCGCCGGGTGCAGTCGAACGACGTGACACGGATACAGAGGCATCGTACTTGTACCGCCACCATCTTCCTGGGCGCATCAGATAAAGCTTCGCGCTCCAGAGTCAGACACGGGGATGGATGATGCAAGTTGGGCAACTCCGGTTGTTGCTGCGATACGAGGACGAGGGATCGGACTCCTGGGAAGGCGGACCAATCCTCAAGCTCCGCAAATGCCCAAAGGATAACAGCCCCTTCGCACGAGCGAGCGACCAAGGGGTGAACGGCAACTATCCCATGGCGGGCGGTCAGCACTGCGGTAGCAGCACGAGAGTGAGAACTTAGTGCACTGTTTCCCGTACCAAGTGACGCTCGTCGACAGAATCAAGAAGAACCACCGTGAGCATGAGTATAATATAGCAGCAGTCGGTGTACGGGTTCGATACTCGGAGCAATTCGATAAATGCCAATGTCCGAGTCCAGGTTCAAGCGACGAGAGTTGGAGATGAGAACCACGACGCCCCAGACGAATGTGCGCACCGGCAGGCGGCGCCCCAAGCCCATAACAGCTCAGTCTACGAGCGCGCAGAGCGCGTTCATTGACGCTCGTCGTACGATAGTACAGCTCTTGTACTCCCTCGCTCGCCCGCGATCTTCGTACATCCTTCGCGCTCGCTCGAACGCGGCTATCGGATACGCGCGTAGCGTATCAACCCAGAGAAACAGCCGACAAGAGAACATCAGCGTTCCTCCAGACATGCATATTGCGAATCGTGACGAGAACGTCGAGGACGATGCCCGGGGCAGAAACGGAGGAAGACAAGCCTTAGCGTTTGGCCGTGTAATCGCCGTCGGCCTTTTGCGCACCTTGTTCCCGTCTCCAACACCATATTCAGCCTAGAAAGTTAAGATGTCCAACTATTCCTTTGTGCTCGTCCTTGAGGCCCGTCTTGCCCTGTACGTCGAGACTGCCGGCAGCAAATTCATCCCTCCTCGTTGGGGGTTTCGGCGACAGGCAGAGTCCTAAGATGAAGCGCGTCAACGTGTGCGCACAGTCCGCCCTTTATGGATCTTACCTTTGTGCTACAGCAGCGAAATTGACTCCACGTGGTGCCATTTCCTACCACCGCATACTCGGCACCCGCGCCGGATGTACGGCGTGCGCCAGCCGCTGGCTCCCTACCAGATGCTATGGATCTTTCCCTGCGCAAGTCTGGCTCATATACAGGCCTTTGCTTCTGCATCATACTTTCCGGCGCTGTCGTGTTCCGGACGTCCGGTCGTTATCTGGGAGTGTTACTACGCGACTGGATCGTTCTTCGAGCGTTCCGACAAACAAAACCGTGAAGTTAGCAGTCACAGCGCCTCTATTGGATTCATAGCCGTGCTCTGGACAATCTCAACAGGCTTCATAGTATGAAGCCTGCCGAGAGGACCGCCGTCTTCGCCGAACAACCACTCCGCGTAGGGGCTTCGTTGTATCGCAATACGCGATGGCGATGAAGTTGGAGACTCTCCGCTTGTTCTGCGCTGAAGCTTGTTCTCCGGCCAACAGGTCATGCTGCAGATATCTGCATTCCTTGTACATTTCCGGTGTTCCTGGTCGTTGCGCCATGCTCGCCAGGGTATATATACAACATCCTCCCACCCCGTCGTTTCATCTAACCGACTAACTAGAAAGAGCACTATGGACTGTCCTCAGGATACCATCGAGCTGCAGGCGACCGCACCTGTCAACACTGCACGGCCAAGAAGCGACACGGACGCCTACCGATCGAAGGCAGGCGATGTAACCCACGGCGACGCAGATTCGGAGGAGCCTTTGGAGCATTTCAACTTCCATGCGGACGGCACGGCGTCGTCCAAGTACCAAGGGTCCTCCGGTCGCACAAGTGACAATTCGCCAGTGGACAACAGGGACCGAAATCCTGCTCCTGACGACTCTCCTGGTACAGGGCAAGTCTCCCTGCCCGGCGTCGCAGATTCGGAAGAGTACGCGAAGCCATCAGACCCTATTGATACCGGAAGCCCGTCGCCGTCAAACTGCCAGGAGCCCTCTGATAATGATATCCGAGTCGAGCCCGTCGATAACGACGAACGGAATGACCCCCCTGACTGGATGCCTCCTCATGCTCAAGTCCAATCGCCCGCCGCTTGGGCAACGCCGGCCGAAAGGGCGAGTACGAAGTAAACACAAGGCGGATCTCTCTCAGATTGACCATGTACTAGTACTACTGTAGTTGTGCACCCTGATAGACTGCCAAGTCCTATTCCTCTCGACGTTTTTAGAGAACCTCCGTGTGCCTAGAATACGTGATTTCGGCGCTTCAGCGACGAGCACCATTAGGAACTGCCAAGTGCGAATGCCGCGCGCGCGATCCGACACACAGCTTGATACAGTTTTGCGTAACGCTGTCACGGCGGAAACTACAACCCGTGCCGAATAACAAACCGTGTATTCCGAGCAAACCAAGCAAAGAAAAAAAATGGCATCAGATCCACCTTTAAGCCGACTCGTTGTTCTTCCGATGGAAGCGCAGGCTTTCATTTTCCCGCCATCACGGTGACAGGTTCTCAGCTCCGTGGAGCTCCGGAGATGGAGAATTATAGCTCAAGAAAGAGCGACACAACGGCAGAAACTTGTCGTGGCACACGGTGTGAGTAGAACAACGTTCACCGTGAAACCCGAACACAGCTCACCGTGACGCCGACTCCTGCGTTCATCTCCGGAAGTCTTCAGGGTATAAAGGAACCAGACTTCTTCGTACGAGAGACAACCCACTCATTCTCGCGAACTTTCCAAGATGGCTATAGCTGATGAAGTGCGTGCATGAGGAGATAGTCTCATTGACTGACACATGGGACGATTCCTCGCAGTCATTGGTCGGCGAGGTAGAAGGAAGCACAACGGAAGAGGACACCTTTCAGGTGAGGGGTCCGTACTCCATACATGATATAGCATCGATCTCACTGAATTGACCAGCTCGTGGCTAAACAGTTTTCGAAGTATTCGAAGGCAGCGCTCAATTGCGACCAGCCGGAGGGCACTCGCAGCCGTCAGCAGTCACCCTCCGCGGTGGTGGAGGAGAAGCTCGACAAGCTGTTCAAAGAGTGGAGGGACAATAGATGGGCCCTCGAATGGGTACACCCCCCTAGAAGATCGGAGGATGAATCCCAGAAGACCGCACTGCCGGCGCGTCACTAGGTAAGATATATATTGTATTATGCCAGATTGGAGACGGTGTTGATTGAAAAAATTGCAGTTATCCGCAGAGCAGCATAAAACGCTCGAAGCTGCAGTGAAGGAGTGTGTGGCGCACGGGCATCTCGAGTCCGGATTGGCCGCGAAGCTTATGGCGGGAGCCCGTCCCGACGATTATGATAACCTCCTCTTCATACTCAACCAGTTGACTGCACATGCTAAGGAGACTTCTGCTGGGAAGGGCGCCATCGGTTAAGGGGCATCGCAACCCGAAGGACAAGCGACGCCCCTTCAATTGCAAGTTTGCCTTTCTTGGACTCTTAACATAGAACCCAGAGCATTTGAAACACACACTTGATCATGCAAAGGCTGCATTCGTGGACATAACCAGTAAAACGCGTAAAAACACAACAGTAAAAACGGGACGGGTGTACGATGAGGGTGATGTGCGGGAAGGGGAAGGGGGCGGGGCGATAGGGAAAGCGTCCATGTCCACATCTAAGCGGCCTACGAGCTCTGCGGACCAGCAGCGCGCACGTCCTCGCTAACCTCATCCTCATACAACTTGAACGCCTTCCCAAACATGCCCGCCAACTTGCGCACCTCGCGCTCAAACGCGCCCGTATCCTCCCACGCCTCGCGCGGGTCGAGCAGGTTCTCGGGTACACCCTCCAACGCGACCGGAATACTCAAGTTAAAGCTCTCCGGCTCGAACTCCTTGAACTCGGCCTTG
>KV426436.1:26180-49810 GCA_001632375.1 Exidia glandulosa HHB12029
ACACATTCACACGTACAGCATACCAGTCGAATGTTAGTGTGTCATTAGGAAGTGATGACTGGCGACGACCAATGGGAGAGTCATGTCCGAAAGCTGCAACCGACGAGGCCGCCGCGGCCGTGAGTAACGTAGAAGAAACGATGCGCTGGATTATCATCGTGCGGCGTAAGTGGGGCATACGAGTTAGGCGACGCGCTACGCGCCTCGTTTTATACTGTCCAGGAGCCGTGCTACACTTTACGTGTTCTGAATCTGCCAAGTGACGGCGCCCGGAATCCTCAGCGTCGACCGCAGTGATTGAAGGATACTCGTATGGAAATCCGGACTGGACAGCTCCAGCAAGCAGCCCATGCAAACGGCATTGAGGCATGTCCTCCGAGCGTAGGTGGCTGGAGATAATGGGGGCGCCCTGAAAGATCAAGTACCACTCCGCTATGTCCCACTCTGTATGCACACATTCCGTAAATGTCCGCATAGGCTCAGCCTGAAGGACAATAAATTGATTCAAAAAAAAAAAAAAAAAAACAGCTCCAGCAATCAGGCGGGAAAACATGTCCTCCTTGTGCGAAGGCTGTGCGAGTGACATAGTGATCACCCATACAAGGCAAGCGAGCGCGGGGCGTTCAGCCGCACTCGACTGCGGTTCGGGATTGCAGCTGCTTCTTGAAGAAAAGGCGCGAGAGGATTAGAGACGAGATCGGTGCGGCCGGAGACTCGAGCCTTCAGAGTTGTGCACGGTGGAGCATTATTTCCTTTGACGAAACCGTGAAGTACAAGGCAGAGTCGCGAAGCGGAGTTTCCACGGTGCCACGCGGCCGATAATTTCATTCAGCCTAGCATTTGCCTACCACGACTAACTCGCTCTGCCCATGCCTCGCAAGGGCCGCACGTCTTCCAGTAGGGCTCACATACCAGATCATCGATCTGTCTCGTCACGACCTCCAGACTCTTGACTACTCTTGAGCGTTTTCCGTCCGTCTCTCGCGTCTGCAGAGAGCGCCGCGCGCTCGCATATCTATTCCGCGCGCTCGAGATTCGCGACAGTTCGATCTCACGGGACGCGGCCTTTGCCATGACCCGCGTCCACCTGCGCACGTACATCCAGATGAAGGTCACGCGTCTCGCCAAGTTCATCAGCGGCGAGGCCGGCCGCAGGATGCTGGCTCACGTCCGTCAGCTCCGAGTCGTCTTCGCTAGAGCTCCTGGACGCATGTCTCGATGAACCGTTCTAGCCCGTGTCGAGATATCTTGTTACCTGTGTAGCGCGCGAATGTAACGCAAAGATTGGATGTTCTCTGGTGGACCAATAGGTGGCGTGTACGTGTAATGTAACGCGCAACGGGCAGCGCAGTCCAGCCGACAAAGCACAAAGGGAAAAGGCTGAGATTGAGGGGAAGGTATAGGTACAAGACGGAGCGGATGTGAGGGGAAAGCGAAGCCCAGGCGAGCCGTATGAACGCAGCTGAACGGGTATTAGATCACCAGCTTTTCGTCTTGGTCTTCTCCATGGCAGAGCGACGTTGGAGACGGCGTCACCGCGCCTTGGTTAGAAGACCGTGGTTGTAAGATGAAGAGTTGCGAAAATCTCGGCCGGCCATACTTATAGCATGCACTTTAGGGCCGGGCAATACGCGACGAGGCCACATGAGCAGCGCGTTGGCTCTCTGCCCGTGATCTGGCTCGTGCATGGTCTTGTCCAGTCAGAATGGGCCAAAGTTGTGAGGTGGTTCAGCACCGTCTGCGCAGTTTCAAGGTCTGGTCGCAGCTTGCCTCTTGACCGCCATGGCTCCCGCACCCGTCTCCCCGCCGCTCACCGCGCTGCTCAACCCGCGCGTCCTCGCTCTCGTTCTCTGTGCGTGCTGGCCGTCTGCCACGGCAAGCTCGATTCGCTGACTGGAACGACGCGCAGCGACCATGTTCCCGTTCGCGACATTCTTCATATTCGCAACTGGCATCTTCAGGCTCCTTCGCGTATTGCTCGCATTCGTCAGACTTTTCCTCCAAATGACCGTACTGCCGGGCAAAGGCGTGCGTGGACTCTTAGACTCGCGGCGGCCTACTCACGTCCAGCTCGCAGTTGGCCAAGTACGGCGCAAAACGCGGTACATGGGCAGGTCAGCACGCGTCTTGAACCCACATGCGGCTTGCTAATGGATCGCACAGTCGTGACCGGCGCGACAGACGGAATGGGACGCGAGTTCGCGCTCCAGCTCGCCGCCAAGGGCTTCAACATTCTCGTCGTGTCCCGCACGGCCTCCAAGCTCACAACCGTCCAGGAGGAGATAGGTAAGCGACGCCTTCAATCTTGTCCACGCATCATGTGCTAATGCTTCGTTCGCAGAGCAGAAGAATAGCGGCATCCAGACGCGTTCCGTCGTCATCAACTACGAGACGGCGACGGACGCCGACTACGAATCTCTTCGCACCGCTGCGGCTGAGCTGGATGTTCGCGTTCTCGGTATGTCCTATACATTAGAACGCGTCTTGCGCTAAACGTCATCCCAGTGAACAATGTCGGCCGGTCGCACGACATGCCCGTGTCATTCGCGACGACACCCCTCGACGAACTTTCTGCAATTGTCAACATCAACGTCCTCGGCACCCTTCGTACCACCCGCGCCGTTCTCCCTGCAATGCTCGCGCGCAAGGAACGCGGGCTCATCCTCACCCTGAGCTCCTTCGCCTCAACGCCTACACCCCTCCTCGCGACTTATTCCGGCTCTAAAGCATACCTCGTCGCCTGGAACGCCGCGCTTGCCGCAGAACTCGCGTCCGCGCGCATCGACGCGCGCCTCATCAACACCTTCTACGTCGTCTCCGCCATGAGCAAGATCCGGCGCGCGAGCCTCCTCGTGCCGACGCCCAAGACCTTCGTGCGCGCCGCGCTACGTCTGCGTGGCAGCACCGGCACGCGTTCGGCTTTCACGCCCTACTGGGCCCACGCGTTCGTCGCTTTCGCGATGGAGCATCTCGAGCTCAAGGGGCTGTGGACGCGCATCGCGCTGAAGCAGAACACCGCCATCCGTGCGCGAGCGCTCAAGAAGCAGGCCCGCGAGCAGAAGTCGCAGTAGAGGATGGCTGATCCGGTGTTCAGGACTCAGGAGCGGCTTATTAGAGCATCAAGTATTTACACGACCTCTTGCGAATAACGTGCAGCTAATTTCATCTCCTGCCTCGTACGGGCATGACCATGCCAGGGCCCGCTCGACCCGTTCCTGAAGAGGCTATCCTTCGTCGTTCCGGATATCCGTGGAATTCCGTGAGGTGCTCGTTTGCTGTGCGTCATGCATCAGGTACCAACTCTGGGATCCACTGGACTCTCCGCGCTTCTGACATTGACTTCTGGATAAAGATCAGCAAACCAGGGTACGCGGTACCTTGCACAAGCTATCCTTGTTCTCGGGTGGACGTGCGAACAAGTACGGCCATCACGAAGACTGCAGCGCCATGGAGCCCCGTTCTCGTTCTCGCCAACTTCGAATCCAATGGGCTGTCTTGCGCAACTACTACCTTCTACACCCGTCCTGTCAGACCCTTCTGCAAACGCACACCGCATCGGGATCGCCGGCTTGCGCTCAGCGCGTGGAACTCCGGCTCCGGACTGTCCGTCAATATAATGTTCCGTATATGAACAGCTTTTCAGCGCAAAGTGCTTGTCCTTTCGCCCCTTCTCAACCCGTCTGACACAGAAGATGTCCTCACCAGCCGCGCTTGCCGCCCTACAGAAGGAGCTCGTTCACGGATACGACAACCTGATCACCTTCCGGATGTGCAACAGTACGTATCGAATATTTCACGATCCTTCTCCACCGCTTTACGATCCTTTTTCGCCGCTCTAACTGAACGCTCATGCAGTCGCCGGACTTACACTGCTCGTGTACGATCTCTTGCTCACGGTGGACATGGAAGTTCGGCACTTCTGGAAGTGGGAAACGTCTGGCGCGGTGCGTCCGCGCGGGCGGGAGCATTTCAGCTTCCTCCGAATATTATTCTTCATGGTGAGTTCGGCCCCGATGTCAGGATATCTTCGATCTCTGACTGCCGGGTTAGAATAGGTATCTGCCTCTCGCGACGCAGATTTTAAACGTCGTGGGTGCGTAACTGACGGAACAACCTTCATCGACGCGGTCTGACTTAGTACTGGCCACCACTCCAGGGGCTGTCCATCCACAAGTAACTGATAAGGTGTGTGGCTTGCAAACGCAACGTCTCGGGACTCAACTTGGCTCTGAGACAGTTGTCCGTCCAACGCTTGCGCTTTCTTTCTCAACAAGGTTAACGCTGTCGTAGTTGTACGTTGCCCCAGGCTCGGTACTAGTAGCTGCGCCTTTACAAACTGACGGAACACAAGGTCGAATATGGTCTCAGCAAATTCTCGCTTTCACTGCTATCTTAGAATGGTTCGCGGTCCCAGCGTGCATCGTATTGTACCGCACATGTGCGCTCTACGGGCGCAATCGCCAGGTCATATTCGGACTCGTCTCGTTCTACTTGACCGCTGTGGTCGTCACCATCCTGATTGTGGTGCTAACACTGAGGAAATACTCTGGTGAGTTCAGTTACTCCGTTTAAATGACTGCAGAACTGACGATGGCTCCGAGTCAGTCAGTGCAGAACTCGCGCCGGGCGTGAACCTTAACTTCCATGCTTGCCACAGTGTCTCGCCCTCTCAGACGCTCTACACTGTATTGTGAGTACCTGCCACATTTCCTCTATCGTACAACCTTAGACTCGGAGGTATTGACCTTTTGTCGAAGCATCACACCTCTCATTTACGACGTGACGCTTTGTGTCGTTGCGGTCTACGCTCTCGTGGATCTTCGACGACGCGGCACCAACTCCTACTTGCTGCAAGCTATGGCGCAGCATACTATCGCATATTGCATCGTGTAAGCTGTTCTTCCAGTGTCGTACCATCACAATGCACCTCCCACTGGCATTCCTTACATGGAAGTCTGATCCTTCTTCTTGCAGGATAACTATTGCCGACAGCACCAACCTCATAATCTATGCAGCCGCAGAGGTAAGTCTCCCTCGCTCGAAAAGCAATCGCTGACGTCGACCTCGTTCTATAGAGCGCACTGCGACACGTCTTCGACCCGCTCATGTTCGCTATCGTCTCCATTTCCTGCAGCAGACTCCTCCTTCACCTCCGAGAAGTCGGGGACAGGTCTGGCGCGGAGTTCTTCTCCGAAGTAAGCCCAGAACACGAGTTGAGCGTGTTACGAAGCATGAGGGCGGAGCATCCGGGGGTGGTGGATCGTGCGTTCGGTGGCATGTACTTCTGATCATAAGGCAGCAGCCTGAGTATATTAGTACAGATGATAGGCATTGTCTACGGAGACTTGGTGCCCCTATAGTGCATGAGGGAATTACAGGCAGTTATGCCGCCTCAGAGTCTTGGGCGAATGGTCTGCTGCTAAATCTGTGGTCACGCGTGCCCTGTCAAGATCCACAGGGCTCTGCGTCAACAAGTAGTTGGAAGCGTTGCACCGCGCAATCCTCATGATGCCCTGGTGTCTGATGGCCAACATAAGGACAGCTTGCAGACCTGATGCGTAACAAACGACCCTCAGGCTGACTTCGAGCTCGATTTTTTTCGAATTGACAAGCACAGTGCGTAGCGACGCCACGGACGGACAGCGAAGTGCAATATGACTCGAGCATCGTTTACGCCGCAGAAGAAGTTGCGAGTGAGGATGAGGGATACACCCATGTGATGCGGGGGAGAACAGCGTCTTTACAGCAATTACGCAGCCTTCATGTACAGGGGCGGCGCAACAATAAAGACGGAATAAAAAAGAAGAGAAGAACGGAAAGGAGCGACAGGACTAGACATTTCGTGGCAACGGGAGGGAGGATCATGGCGTATCAAGACAAGAGGTGTGCGTCCGCCAGTCAAAAACAAGATACAAGTACAGACGCGCCACGCGAGGGAGAAATCGTCATGAGGAAAAAACGAAGGGTTCAGGGACGAGAGGAGAACGAGAGGAAAGGTTACGGCATTGGAATAGTAGAGTATGTTCAGGTGATGAGGCGCAAGTCGCGCCCGTATGCCACAGCTAGGACGACGACGCATAAGGCCAGTGTACCAGCGATAGGCTGCGCATTCCACATGAAGTCAGCAAACGTAAGACGATACACGGTGAAGGGACGTACAGTAAAATTCTGGTTGGCGAGTGCGGCTGGACGTTGGGCACCTGCCGCCCCTGCGTCTTTCGCCGAAGTCTGGTTGTCGAGTTCGCCGTCGCCGGTCAACGAGTCCAATGATGACGCTATGGAGTCGCGCGTGTCGCTGCTGACTACACCGTTGACTCGCCCGTTCACCATGCGACGTGCACCTGACGAACCGCTGGACATCGATGACGGCGTCAAAAGCGCATGACGCTCCCAGTCCTCGTCGCGGGGATCCGTCTCCTGCGAGCTCTCGTCGCGCCGGATTGAGCTGCTCTTCCTTCGGCGGTTCTTCTTGCGCTTCGGAGACGGCAGCGGGAGCACGCGACTTTGGCCTTCCTCCTCCTCGCCAAGATCGCCCGAGGCTTCTCCAGAGTCGGCAGAGTCGGCGTCGACGCTCTTCGGCGGACTCGGCGGCGCGCGAGCTTTCGAGATCTCGTCGACGGCTAGCACCTTGGCGGCTTCGAAGTCGTCCACAGCCTTGGCGATGCGCGCCCGTTCGCTGGCCCAATCCTCACGAACACCGGCCCACTCGACGCGAACGCCCTCGAGGGCTTCTTGCACCGAACTCGTGCGAGCCTCGTGCGCGGTATGGCGCTCCTCCAGGGCGCGAACTTGTTCCTCGAGGCCACGAACGGACTCGCGAGCCTCCAATTCCAGAACCTTGTCCTGCAGTGCGCGAATGGTCTCGTTCGCCTCCGCATGCTGACGCTCCAGCTCGCGCGCGAGAGACATGACCGATTCGAGTTGCCGGGCAGTCTCCTCGTCGCGCTCCTTTTCTCGCTTCGGCTGGAGGCGTGCACGTCCGGGCTTGCCAGGAGACAAGGGCTGCGGGCCGTCGTGCTCGCCAGTGGTCAGCTGCGAGGATGAGGAATGCTGCGGGGAAGTGTCGAGATCCCACGAAGCGTCCTTGTCGCCATTCTCCACGGGCTCTGGCGTCCCTGGACGAACGTTATCGGCCCACTTTGACTCATCCTCGACGAAGTCGTGCTCGCGGTCGGGAATTTCGGTCGCGACGCTACGGGCGTCGTCGTCGTCATCTGCGCTTGCCTCCGCCTCTTCGCGCGCCAGCACGCGAGCGACGGGACTAACCGCGCCTGCGGATCTAGCCACTTCATCCTGAGCAGCACGCTGGGCCTGCATAAGCTCGCGCAGCACGTCAACATCGCGGCGTAGCGCGGTAAGTTCGTTGGCAACGTTGTCGAGCGCAAGCGACTTGAACTTGTCAACTTGGCCTGCGATCCACGACTGCGTCTCGGAAAGCTGCGACTGTAGCGCAACAAGATCCGCGGGCGGCGGCGCAGACGGAAGAGGCAGAGCGGGTCCGTTCGTAGACGGCAAACGCGGCTGCTGCGACGGAACGACGGGCTAGGGGCGCGTGAGCTTCCAATCTTGGTTAAGAAAGCCAGACGCACTAGTGTGCCACCCAGGGTATCTTGAATGTCGTTCATGGCGCCAGTGAGACCTTGAAGGTCCTGGGCGGTCTCGCGGCTCTTCAGGAGCTCCTGCTGGATTTTGGACATGATGTGGTCGAAGGAGCGGGTGCCGGGCGCGCGCGTGCTGCCGCCGAGGCCGCCCATTGACATGCCCATGCCGTTCATGGGCCGGCGGGCTGCTGGGGGAGCGCCCTGGCCGAAGGCGTACTGGGAGGCCTGGGGGTCGTGCTGCTGCCTGTGGACGGCGGCGTCGTCTGCGGTGAGGATGCATGTGACGCGGGCTGCGACCTTGTGGTGCACGATCTTTGTGTTGTCGTCGCTGGCGATGTCTGTGCCGAGTTCCTGCGCGGGTGGGCGGGTCAGGCTAGGAGAGCGGGAAAGGAGGCAGTGCGCACGAGGATGTCGCCGGTGTGCAGCTCGAACGGCTCAGACTCGACGCCCTCTGGAGCGAGGCGCTGGGTGTTGATGTAGGTCCCGTTGCTGGACTTGACGTCCTTGATCCAGACCTGCTCGTCGCGGGCGGCGGTGAGCGGGTGGCACGTGCACGGCGCGCGCGGGACTGACCTTGCCGTCCTCGAACCAGACCTCGGCGTGCTGGCGCGAGATGACCTTGGTGTCGAAGTACCCGTTGCGCTCCGTCGGAATCGTCTTCGCGTTGCTCTGTCGCCCGATTTTGGCGCGTTGAGTCAGGATTATATTCTTCGGCTGGAACGTCTCGTTGAGCGGGAAGAGGCTCAGCGCTGGGTACGTCGCCGTCGAGCTCGTGAACGTGGACATGGCTCGGGGGCGCGAGCGGCGGCGGCGGCGGCTGCGAAAAGGTTGCGAATGACGCTTGGTTCAAGTTGGCTCAAGCGGAGCCGGATGCAGAAATTCCCGCTCATTTCCGCCGTGCATCCGTCCCGTCTTCGATAGGGGGACCTGGAAGCTGGGGCAGGTATGCGAGAAAACTGGAGGGAATGCAAAGTGCGTGGCTCACACATCTCTCACCGCGGGAGCCCTGAGTTACTCGAGCACGTCACACGACCTCAAATTCTATGCATCAGTACTCGTAGTCAACGTTCTTCTCGCAGGCCATATGACACCAGTCGACAAGTGTTCTCAAGCAAGCAGCAAATGTTGGGCGTGTCAACTTCGCACCCGTGGTCCCTGCCACTCAGCAAGTGTTGCTTGCTTGGTATTTGGGCCTGTGCAACGATACAAGAGCGGTTCGACTATCCTCTAGGAGACGATATTAGTTCCTCGCAGGTCCAGTGCTCTCGACGTTCTTTTGATAATCCATGTCGGTCACGGGCGAAGCTCCCATATCCAGGAGTCTACAACCCCGTCGGCGACAAAAACCGCCGAGGCTTGAATATCTCATTAGCAACCGAAGAGCTTAACAATCACAGTGCTTTAGGAAAATCTGGGTTGTTACTTGACGGCAGATGAATAGTGTGACTGAGAGACAGACTGTCATTGACATTTCACATGTAGTCCTCCGCATGGCCGCCGCGGCGGATCTGCAGCTGCAAACTGGAGCGGTGCGAAAGCATGCCAGCCGCTGCTTTGTACTGAGATAAGGTTCTGAGCTCGCCCGGTATGCCCTCGCTCCGAGAAGATGCGGACGAATTACACAAAACTTAGAGGGGACTCTGAGGAACTAGCCGCCGCACAGAATCAAGTCTGTGTGGGAGTGGATTAACGTAGCCACTAGTATATTCTTTCTCTGCTCGCAACTCCCATGCGGTCCGCCTGTCTCGCCACTGCGACATGCGTACGACCGCATCGGGGCGTCTTGAGCTCCCTCTTACCTTAACTACACCGTCGACTATGGTTTTCCATCCGCCGGTCCTCAACGCAGATGTCAATGTTGATACATCATGTACATAGTCATACAGCAAAGCATGGCATGCTCGGCATAGGCCCGGGTTAGGAAATGAGCGCTTTAGATCGCACCGGAGCTGCGCCGCCTTTCAAGCCGCCAGCTGTCGCGTAGCTCCCAGCTCATAGGCTCGCATGTTCATCTCCTCACTTCAGGCTCAGTCTCCGGTGGGGAGTCACGTCGGGAGAAAGGTTACTCCACTTCACGACGTCGGCACGTCGGAACTGCCTCGGCGTCTAATTTTTCGTCGCCAAGTATCCGACTTCTACTAACTATTCCGAAGGTGAGAGGACAATCAATTAAGAGTTTCATGCGCTATACCGGCAGCAGGAGCGGTAAAATCATTCGCCCACGCTGCTGCGCGCCGCGGAGGAGTCGTTTGTCGCAAAATCCGCAAGTACCATATCCAGTACGGTCAGGTATGATAAGATAGTGTCAGACTCTTTCAGGATAATGGCTCTGGTAATGTTGTCTGAGACCAGATTGAATTCCATCAGACTCCGAGAGCCTGACCGAGTCTGACGGGTCTGACCCGGTCTGACGCAGTCTGAACAAATGACATCAGGTATTACGCTCCACAGCGCTAATAACTATATGGACCTCTCGGTCCTTCCTTACTCCTATACCATGCTTTCTTACTGGTGTAACCTGCTTTCTTACTGTATTTCTTACTTTGGCCGATTGTCTTACTTACTTCGGAAATTCAGAATTTTCTTTACTCAGGGATATGTCTTGCACTTAGGGGGAGTTGAACCAGCGACCGTGACGCCTTCTACTCAGTGTGGAGCGTCGCGTGGAGCCACTGCGTTACTGTGGAGCTTCTCCTCGACCGCACAAGCGGTGTTATATGGTGTTTCCGGTTGCGCCGAACCCAAGCTCCCAGCCGCTATTTTACATCCCACTACCAACAGCTACAGCTCAAGGAATGTAACGGAGGCTATTCCAAGGGTTCATCGTTCGGCATACGCTCTCTGTTGCGCCAAAAGCGGTTTGGGCGTCTGTCACGATCAGCGGCGCCGCTTCTCGTCCGTCCACGAGCATTTGTGGACCGTCGCGTTGTGTCACATCCCAAAATACCTCGTCGGCTGTGACATTCTACCGCGATCCTTCATACCTGAAGAAAGCTGATCAGGTAGTCGAGTTACTGACCGAGCCTGAAACGGCCTTATCCGGGATGCGCGAACTCTGACCGGGCCTGACCGAGCCTGAACGGGACGTCCAAAACTCTGATCAGGGCGTCAGGCCTGATCAGGTTCTTGTCGATTCTGCGACATTGACACTGCGTGGCTACGGATACGGAAGGTTCACGAATAGTATCAACAGCATCGTTTCGTATGTGCGGTCAACCTGATAGGAAGGGTATCCCTCTATGTACGGTTTCGCCGTTTCGTCCTTGGTACAGCGCAGAATAGATCAGAGTACTAGACGCCAATGTTTCAGACAGCACTGGCGCGTCCCAGCAGCACTGATCGTTCAACACTTTGCTCCGAGTACGCCGCGTGGACTCAGAGTAGTTTTCTCTGCGCGAACGCACGTAGCTTCGCACGTGATCATGATGTCGGACGTCCGAGCCTATCGCAAAACGTCTCGTCGCGCCGCGTAGTCTTTATGTTCCTGCGGGACGCGTCATTGGATAGCTAACTTACTCGCGACAGTGCCGCGCATAACTGCAAAGTCTTCTGTTGCATTACATAAGTCGCAGATGTTGAAAGGACACTTGGGATCGTTCCTGCCGCAGTCATACGCAGGTCGTGCGTCCGCAGAAGTACCTCACTGCGGAGATGGACTCTGACCTAGCTGAATGCACCTCGTGGGACGCGATTGCTTGAGAGTATGCCCCAACCTTCCAAACAAAAAGAGCAGGGATTGCGCCTCGGGTTCACCGGGTCCGCGCCGCCCTGTTCCTGGGCTTCTTTCCGCACAGCTCTGTGCTGATCGTCGCGTGTTTGTCACATTGCTCCCATGTTCCTTGCTTGGTATTCTGAGGGTAAATCATGTGTGTCCTGCTCGGATGATCATGACGCGAACGCTGCCTGCGTAGTGCTTTGCTTCTCTTCCCGCGACCTCACGAGGACGAAAGGCCGTTAAACATGCGCCAGCGTCGCTCTGGCTGCTGCGGACACCACCGTCGGTCGTATGAGGAGCGCCGTGTTCTGACACTGTCTTGACACCGCTTGTCGGCGTTCAATATCTGCTCAGCACAGCAAGTCGGGATATTTCGTCGAGTGATGCCGGAACTGGGTTCTGTCAGTGATGCCGCGGCCGAAAGGATGTGACTTGCAAGTGCAAAATTCCGGAAGCATCACCATCGTTTGGAACGCGCCGCAACATTTGCGGGACGCGCAGCCCCGTGGGCTCGCAGTTCTGTCTGTCTGTTCTCGCCTGCGCATGCGGCCGAAGCACGCGACGTGAACTCCGCGGGCGTGCACGTCCGCGCGCGTCGTTCTGCGCCGCACGTACATTTTGGTTCGCGAACCCGTGCCGATGATCCTCTACAGCTGTGACTGCGCTCTGCTAGGTGATCGACGTTGGGACGATTTACCATGGGATACCGGATCCGCTCAAGGGGCAACCCTCGCACTCAAAACCCATGCAGTACGTTCCATCTGGCTTATGTTTTCGCGTCCTCGCTTGTTTTGCTCAACAGACTGCGCCACTCAGACGCGTACGCGACTGCAAGATGCTTTTATACGACCACATCCTCTGCAACAACGTCTACATCGCAGAACGCACAATGCGTCGCTCCAACACCCCGGGGCAGCCTTACCAGAACCAGCAACAGCAACAGCAGCAGTACCAACAGCGACAGCAGCAGCATCAGCAGCAGCAGTCTGCGTACGATTATGACGACGACGACGAAGAGGAATACGAGTCTGAGGGTGGTACGTGACTACGACCGATCTTCGGTCCCGTCCTAGCCCTTGCTAACTCGACTCGTAGACCAATACGACATAATGCACGCAGCACAACGTCCTCATGCCGCCCTCAGCCCGGCAGGACTCTGCATTCCGCCTCAGATGGCGTTCGCCCCACTGGCCAAGCTTTCTTCGCAGTCGTCTTCAGCTCCGCCAACTCGTGGCAGCGGCGCACCTTACGTCTATTCGCCGCAAACGTTCCCGACGCCACCCCCACCGAGTCAGGGCTATATGCACCCACAGCTTCGCGCTCCGTCCCAGCCGCCTCCAGGATACCCCCAACAACACGCATCTCAGCAGCAGCAAGGCGAGTTTATGGTGCTCCGGCCGGACCGACGCACTGGCAACCTACAAGTCGCGGGCGCGTCACAATCAACGCACTCCGGTGCCGTCCACGCCATGCGACAAGCTCCTCACGGAATGACTAGCAGCTTCGACGCGAATGGCAATGCAACGGGTGCAGAGGTGCGCCATGGCATCCGATTGTCACGGCGACAACTTGCTTATGACCTTCTTCAGCCGTATAACCCGCGCGCACCGCCAGCGCAGCCAGGCTGTACGTCATATCGTCTCGATGCACTCAAGTCGGTTACTCATTCCCCTCACAGCCTATGTCTGCTCCGTTCCGGGATGCGGCAAACGCTACACTTTTGGGAGCAACCTCAGACGGCATGTTCGAACGGCACACCCAGAGATTGCGTTCAGACAGAACTGAAATGAGGCTCGCTGGCCTGAATCGTTTGACTTCGTCATTGCTCTTCTTTTCTCGACTCGTAGACTGTCCCGAAATGACGTGTATCACTGACTTGCTTTACCTAATTTGCTGTCGCCATATCGCTCTCTCTCTCGCTTTCGTGTCCAAGTGTTTCGACTATATATGTAATACGAAAATATATCCAATCTTATAGAGTACGATACGTGTAGTGGTCACACAGACAAGAGCGGTATACCCGCAGAATTGCAGCTGTGATCAGACCTTAGATGGTGACTGTGTGGATAAGATTTCGGACGAGACCACACGACTCACCCTATTGCTCATAAAGCTGAGATACGCGCTGCTTGCCTCGTTTTTCCGCGGTAAGGGAAGTCCAGCAATCTGCATGCTCACGATGGGGTTCCGCGGCACAGGCACTTCGGCTGCGGCCGGAGCCTGCGGCGATACCGACGTGGCCCGATTCTAAGGGCCAGAAAATATCATGCTGCGAGTTGCAGCGTGGGCTTGGGAGCGAGAGCAGCGGGAAAGCAAGAATTCGGCGCAGCCCGTTGCTGACGTGTTTGACCGCTGCAAGATTTTCCCTTTTGGGCTTACGGTGGCCGAGATGATCTGACTCCGATGCGGCAATGGTTTTCCGCCCTCCCATTTAGAGGTAGTTCGGACGATGCGCCAGCCTCTCGAATCTGAGACTTCAGTTCTAGTCAGATAGCGCAGCGCGGTCATTGCTAGCTTCCAATGCGCTCCATACACAACCACTGGCTGCATAGGTTGGCATAGAAGAATGTACCCTTCACAAAAAAGACGAGCCCAAGCATATCATAGACGACCATCTGACGCTGTCGCGAATTCGGCGCCATTCGCAGGATATCGGTACCGATTCCTCTTCACCAGGGGCCTCACCGGTCGTCGCTTGTGATTCAAAGACTGTGACGAGGCTTTACCGAGAGTACTCGCCCACCCGAAGATAACGGTGCTGCGCGTGTTGTGCGTATTACTGTATTTTGCACCTTCGCACCACGAGGCTTTGAGCGCTCAGCGGGATATCGGTTCGACATGGCAGCCCCTCGCAAGCACAGAAGCAGCAACGTTGAACACCAAGCACAGTAGAGAGGATGTGCGGTTCAATGCACGAGCATTGCCTTTCAACGAGACAGAACAATTGTCATGGGGCGCTACTTCGGTATAGTAAGACAAAGACTGGACCCTTGTTCGCGGTGACGCATGGAGAGAGGGTGCACTTGCGCGACGTTGCCAGCGTCTGTTCGCGCGCTCGACGCTCAGCAAACCCGAGCCCAGAGGTGCAACCCAACCCAATCCAATAATCGTAGCAATTTTGAGCAAAAGAACGGCGGTGCTCGGGTTTGGACTACCGTGACTTGCGCGTGGGCTAGTAGATGTGTCGTCCTCGGTCATCGCGGCCGATTCGGTGCCGTGGTCGCGCTGAAGTTGCGATTAAACCGGCCTAAACACGAGCCTGGAGGGGCAGTAGAAAGTGTCTGACACACGTAGATACGAGTATCAGGGCAACACGGGTAGCAGTCAAGCGCGTCGAGCCCCAGGCTCAGCTCATACGCGAACTTCGAGAACCAGCCCTTCTCCTGCGTGCCGATCTTGAGGTCCGTAGCGAGGCTGGAGGGCGTGTACGCGCTCGTCGTCACGACGCCGTACGACACGACGATGTCGTTGCTCACATCCAAATTAGCGCCTCCCGACGCCGGTGCAACGCGTACCAGCGCGACGCCCTCCCCAATCGCGCCGATGGGCTTGCAGTGCCTGAACGCCTCGCGGACCCAGTGCACCACACGTCCGTCCTGCGAAAGCGCGGCGGCAGACGCAGCGCCAGGCGGGACGATGATGGCGTCGAACAGCGTCGAGCGCTGGCCTTCGAAATAGTACTAGTGGTCCGCCTTGACGCCGCCGCTCGAGCTCATGTTCTTGATCACGCCGCGGCGCGTACCAATGGCGAATGGTAGGGCGCTCGAAGCAGTGATGGCAGCCTTGAGGCCCAGCACGACGGCCTCGTCGAACCGTCCACGACGAGGATGGAGATGCGGCGAGACTTGATGCTCGGCTCCTTGGGCGCGAGGTCGAACTGGCTGAGGTTCTGCGCCTTGCGGCCGTCGTTCGGACGAGCGGGCGGGCTATCATCCGCCTCGACACGGCTGGTAGCCTCAACGTGTTCCTCCAAACGCAGCGGTCACGAGCCCAGTAGACAACGTTCGACAGCAAGAGGTCCAGCAGCCAGCGGGAGCCATTCTCTCGAGCTCGGTCACGTGTTCTGATTGCAGCGGCGCAAGGGGTCGACGCAGACTCGGAGCCGGCTGGATTTGATGTAAGTAATTTGAGTTGGTTCGCGATGAGGAGGAGGGTTGAGCGGACTTTGTACGGCGCCGCTCTCGCTTCTTCCCGGTCAAGGCACGCAGATTTACTCTCCGTGTTCGTTCCAATTGGATGCGTCGATGTTTGACAAGCCTGGAACATCATGTCGGCCACCTCTGGCAGCTCTCTAACATGCTGCGCCGCCCCTTTTCGAGAAACTGCTCACCCGGTGGCAATGTGCGCAGATAGTGTATAAATAAGTTGACAATACCTCTCCAGTTCACCACCACCACTCTCCGAGAATGGCTGTAAGCTTTGGCACAGCCGTTGCTGCTCAGGTAGTCGAGGTAGCTGGAGATGCTGTGGCTCAGCGACTAGTCGACGCCTCCCGAGCCATAGGTGACCTTGCCAACGTGCGCACCCCCTAAGCTCGTCGCATCACCTAGCCTAATCCCTTCACAGTGTGTCCAAGTCAACAAGGACCTGACACTCGCACTCTCACGGAGGGTAGACGAACTTCTTACAGTCGTCACCGCTCTGCTGGAGGTGCCTCCGGTCACCGATGACAGGGTCCCAGGACTCGATCAGTTGGAATCGTACGTGGTGCGACCGTTTCACGGGCGCTGATCTCGAATCCTACTTCAGAATGCTCGTAGACACGAAGCTGCTACTCGACGGATTACGCGACCAAAGCTATGTGACCCAATTGCTTTACAAGGACCGCAATGCCCAGAAGCTCGTGGACATGTCCGAACGCGTGCGGCATGCGCGAGACACTTTCGCGGTACGCACATATGCCATTGTCACGGGCCAGTGTTAACACTCAAGACTAGCTCGAGGCTCGGATTGATCTGCAGCGCTCGGTCTGTGATCGTATGGACGCCGCTCAGGCTCGGGCATCGAAACTACTGCCTGATGTTGTCACTCCACTACTACCCGCATCTCGACTTCCGCCCAGTCCACTGCTTTACCTCGGCCGTTCGCGTGAAACTCAGACTGTCGTCGACGTGCTGGTTGCCGATGCGCCCGCGTACATCGCCATCCTGGGCGCACCCGGCATGGGCAAGACATCTGTCGCTACAGCGGTTCTGTACGCACCCCCTGTCGTCGCTCGCTTCGGTTCTCGCCGTTTCTTCGTCGCATGCGACGCAGTGGACGGGCGTAGCAGCTGCCTTGCGATCATCTGCGCCGCGTTTGGTGTCGCTAAGGCCGGCCGTCGAGCAGCGAGCGCTGCTCTTGGCGACATTCTCGGCGCTGCCCCCAGTCTCCTTGTGCTCGACAACTTTGAATCGGCGTGGGAAGAAGCAGATAGTCGTACCGAGGCCGAAGAGACCCTAGAGATACTCGCTTCGACGAAGGGCCTGTCGCTCGTCGTTACGATGCGCGGCGCTGAACGACCGCTCGGTGTCCCGTGGACGCGGCCGGTCCTTCCGCCTCTGCACTCGCTGGCCGATGACGCCGCGAAGCAACTGTTCCTGTCGATTTCCGACGTCTCGGAACAGAACCCTCACCTCGAAGAGCTGCTGGAGCCTCTCGACAATATTCCGCTCCCGCTCGTTTTGATGGCTAACCTGGCGCAATACGAATCCTCACTAGAGCTGCTCGAGCGTTGGCACGGAATCAAGACGGCCATGCTCAAACGCGGCGGTGGCGATGGTCGTCTGACGAGCCTCGATTTCTCCATCGAGCTTTCTCTGTCTTCCCCTCGCGTCCAACAGCACCCCGGCGCTACCACGATGCTCAGTCTCTTGTCGCTTCTGCCGCAAGGAGCGATGGATACAGACATCAGTCTCTTCGCCTCCGATCAGTCAGCTCGCTCTGTCTCGCAGTGCCTTCTCCGTACAGCACTAGCGTACCGGACGCACGATGATCGTGTTCGTGTTCTTGCACCCATCCGCGAATTCATGCTCGTCAATCACCCTCCCGCCGGCGTAGATGCGGACCGCCTCTACAATCACTATTTTGCTCTTACCGACGTCATTGTCGATCCGAAGAAGGGACGCTCCAGCCCAGAAGCAGTAGCCATCATATCTGCCGAGCTTGACAACGTTTCTTCCGTGCTTCATTACGCACTTGACCATGCATCGGACACGGCTGCAGCTGTGAAAGCTGCACGGGCTATGATCTGGTTATTTTCCGATACCGGCGTTGGTTCTGCTGGCATGTTGCAGCACGCACTTAGCACTGCTCGGCGGCACGATCTGGATGATCTCGTGGCTGAACTCCTCCTTGTCTGGGCGTGGCTGGCTTATCAATGTGTCGTTCCCGGCGATGTCCGCCTTCTCTTCGAGGAGTCGCGGACCTTGTCGCTCAAGACAGGGCATCATCGTCGGGCTATAGACTGCACTCTTCGGCTGGTCAATTACATGTCTGTGGCCGAGGGGCTGACTGCTTGCGCCGACATGCTCGTCATGTCCGAGGGCATCCAGGACCCGCAACGCGTTGGGCTCTGTCATCAGACCATGGCCTGCATGTACGAAAGAGCGGGTAGAATGGACGATGCGCTTTTGTCGCATCAGCGAGCTAGCGAGGTCCTTCGGCCGCTGGGCGCTCCTGGAAGACCAATGCTATGTTACAGCATGTCGCGGCTCGCGCACTTCGACGTCAATAACGGTCGCATGCGTAGTGGAATCGCAGCATTTGAGGAGGTGGTCGCTCTTCTCAAGGAGGCTCGTCGCTGGCTCGGGCTCGCCGAGACATACAGGACCCTGGGTTACTTGCATCTCCAGACCGGTGAAACGTCGCGGGCAGCAGAGTTTTTAGGTTTTGCCATCGACACATACCGGTCCATCAGCAACACGCGTGGAGAGCTTGAGGCCTTGGAGACCCTTGTCGTCGTCCACCTTACTGATAACGATCTTTGCTCTGCCCAAGAGGCAGCCTCCAAGGCCCCTCTCCTCCTTCCTTCCTCCGGGGATGGAGGTTCGTCCGAAACAGCGACATTTCTCCGGCTCCATGGTAAGATTCTCCATCGGAGCGGGAATCTGGCCGATGCTCGCGCCGCTCTGCACGGTTCCATCGCAGCATCTCGAGAGCCTGACACTATCCGAAACTCGGAACAGCGCCAGACAGACGAAGCTTACAGCCTCTTGGTCCTCGGTAGAGTGGAACAGGACGACAGCCGTCCTGCAGACGCGTACGCCTGCTTCATGCTCGCCGCATTGATCTTCCGTCGTGGTTCGGTGCAGAGCGGAGTGTTGGAAGCCCTCACTCGTTTTGCTGTAGCCACAGAGGACGATACGCTCTCGGAGAATCTTCTTGATGCGGTCATCTTGCCTCTCCAGCGGTATGAATTTCGACCACTCCTCGCTGAAGCAGTCCTTCGTCTCTCAAGTATCGCGCTGGAGCGCGGTAAAACGAGCGCGGCCGGTCATCGGGCGCGCCGCGCGCTCACTCATTTTGAAGAGACAAAGAACCGTCCTGGAGCTGCGCGAGCAAATGTTGTCCTACAAGAGTGTTCGTAAGGGCATGTTGCAACGTTTGAGACTGTACCCTCCCGACTCCCTTCTCGTCAGCCGGCGGATTACTCTAATATATGGTTCTTTCTGTACAGCGAGGACATGGTTGTATACAGAGACATGGCTCTATTACTGGTACTTTCCTATGCTCCATGGCACAGTTGGTGGCAAGAGTGCCCTCAGTGTGGATGTCGTCGGAGGATAAGGTAGCGCTCACAGAAACTCAGCCGACGTCCCGGGACTCTTAGTACCAGCACTTCGTCACTTGCATCGCCGGGTGGCTACAAATCGACTCCCATTGCATCAGACACAGCCTATCACTCAAATGACCATTGTCCACGCTGCAGGCGCGACGACGGGGCTAGATACCCAAGCCTGGTCGCCAAAACACTTCCTGGATGCCTACAAGCCCCAAGCTGTCGTCCTGCCACTCTGAGCGTGCATGCCCTGAGCATCCTTACCAACTGGGAAAGACTGCGGTCTTGGCGCGGAGCCGCGGGTCGCCAACATGCCGCAGTAGGTCTTGATCGCCGGTCATGCAGATATATGGACCGCACGCTGCCTGCGTGATTTATTCACATTTCTCTTTCGACCACCCGCTCTTTCTTTTCTTTTCTGGTTTCTGGAGCTATGTTGTTCGGCTCTGCGATCCTTGGCGTGCTCGCTTTCCTTCCCCATGCTCTCGCGGGCGACGGCCCGTCCATGTGGCTCACGAACGGCCGTTTCTTCGGTCTTGCGAATGACGAGCAGCAGCACGAGATGTATCGCGGTACGGTCGCGCCAGTGCTCCTCTTTCTCGTGCTCATGCGGCCCAAGGCGTTCCTTTCGCCCGCCCGCCCGTCGGCGACCTGCGTTTCCGCAAGGCGCAGCCCGTCCAGCCTCAGTGCGGCGAGCGCGACGCCAAGGTCTTCCCGCCAGCCTGCATCCAGTCTGCTGACAACACTGATCAAAGCGAGGAGTACGTGAATCCGCCGCCCGTCGCACGGCGCTGATCGCAGCTGCAGCTGCCTGTACATGGACATCTACCGCCCGTACGGCACCAACAAGAACAGCAGTCTGCCGATCTTCGTTTGGGTGCGTAGCTGCCTTCGTTGCCTTACGCGTCTTGGGACTCATACGCTGCGTGTAGATCCATGGTGGTTCGTGGCAAGTGCGTCTGTAATCGTCTGCCCTACGCACTGCAAGTCCTAATACAGCGTTACATCTTAGGGTGGTTCCGCTACAACCATATCGTGGAGTACGTCGTTGTTTTTCATTGTCTGCGCGCCCGCTGACCTTGCATAGACCTCGCGAAACACGCTCGTGAAGATGTACGTCGACAGTCCACTGCTTCTTGCACGCCATTGATCGACCTAAATTAAGGGCCGTCCATTCATTCACATTGGTGCGCGTTCCCTGTGACGATCTCCTCGTGAACTCATTCATTGTCTAGGTATTCAATACCGCCTCAACGCGTTCGGTCTCCTCGCCTCTGAAGGAATGGATCAGCAGGGTTCGTCTCCTCATGAATGTCCATGCAGCCTCGACTCATGGATGCTTGGTATTCCAGACCTCAATGCTGCTCTGTCTGACCAACAAGAGGCGCTGCGCTACATCAAGAAGAACGCACGTCGCATGGGAGGAGACCCCGACAAGATCGTCCTTGGAGGCTCGAGTGCCGGTGCCAGCGGCACGGCTCTTCAGTGGTTGTACAGCAACCCCGAAGAGAAGCGTACGTCTGCATCGCTGTCAAACTTCGGAGGACTTACAACGCATAGTCTTCCGCGGTATCATCTTGGGATCCGGAGGACCTCTTCAGTACGCTGCGAATTGGCGACATACATGGCCTAGACACTGACCTCCCACGTCCAGATACCCGCAGAATGACGTGAAGGACTATGACGGGCCAGACGGTCCGACGACGAAGCTCATCAACCTTGCCAACTGCCAGCGCGACCAGCTCAAGGATAGCATTCAGTGCTTGCGCGATATGCCCCTTGAGGAGCTTCGCAAGCACACAACCTCTGTCATGTCTGGTCCTGGTCACTACACGGCGTGGCCGCCCTGCTTCGACGGACTGTTCATCAAGGAGCGTGCGTCGGACTGGATGAAGGCGGGTAAACAGAACAAAGTGCCAATTTTGTGAGTTTGTGGTAATGCTCGCTATGAAGGACTGTGCTGACGAGGTATAGCGTCGCGCGTAACCGCGATGAGGGAACTGTGTACGTCTATTCCGTGTTCTACGCGTTGGTCACAGTGCTCACCCTCGCGTCCACAGCTTCACCCCCGCCGAGACCAAGACCGAGGACGACATCAGGAAGCTCGTAACGTGTATGTGTTGTTGTCGTCGCAGTCCTCGATTTCTAATTCTCGTATCAGCGGTGCTTATTCCCCAGACACTTGACGACGGTGTTTTCCAAGGCCTTCTTGACGCGTACCCCAACGATCCATCGCAAGGCTCGCCCTTTGGAACGGGTGACAACCTCTTCGGCAAGGACCCGATGTGGAAGCGCGGCGCTGCCATCTTCGGCGACTGGAAGTACACCAGCACGGCGCGGCACGCGCTTCGTATGGCCGCGGCGCAAGGCGTGGACGCTTGGGGCTATCTGTGGCTCGTGTCTGGTGGCGTACGTCACTTAGCTCTTCAGTGGGGTCCTGGACTCACCCGAAACTCATAGGACAACGGAGCGTCGCACACAGCGGACGCAGGGATGGTCTTCCGTGCAGATGATCCGCCGGAGGACGTTCGTACGTCGGCAATGGCGATCCAGCGTGGCTATATTCGCTTCATCTCGGACCTCAACCCGGGCAACGAGGACGGAACGCCGTGGCAGAACTACAAGGACGTGGCGAACATCCTCAAGTTCGACAAGAACGCCACAATCATCCAGACGGACGACTATCGCAGCGCCGGCATCGAGTGGGTGCTCAACAACCTCCCTGCATGGAAGAAGTAAATCGTCTCATTGTGTCTTCGCACATCTACCCTCTTATTCTATATGTATTTATTGGTGAAATGGCAAGTGCTGTCATTCTTCCGACTAGAAAGAAGATTTCATGTTGTGAGCTTGCAAGTACGCCCGCCCTGAACACTAATGTTCATAAGGTGTCTACCAAGGGTGTAAGTCTGTCCTATAACGAGTCCCATGCTGCATCCAAGCCTTCCACGACTTTCCACCGTATCCCGCCGAGCCATTTCTGCACGCGCTGCACATCTATCTCCAGGATCTCACTAGACTCCACACAGTCCAGCACTGTGGTATCACCTTCGCCGTCCAGGCATAATACGCTCCACCCTACGACCAACATCCCGGGCGGACGCTGCTCTCCCAGGGCCACCATGGCCTCCTCCAGGTCCTGCAGCGTTGTGCACATGACCCTCTGGTCGCGCATACTGGCGCGCTCAATCAACGCCACTGGCAAGTGCGGCGGATACGCATCGCCCGACCTCCGGGAACACTCGGGCGCGAGCATCGCTTCGCACAGCGCTCCGACGCGCGCGGCAGCCATGAGCACGCATGTAGTTCGCGAGCGCTCGTAGCCGGGTACACTTGCGCCTTTGCCGCCCCGTCCAACGCCCGTGCAAACGGCCAACGCGTCCGCTACGCCGCGCTGTGTGACGGGGATGGCGGGACTCGCAAGGAGTGGCGCGGCGAGCGCGGCGCTGACGCCTGGTACGAGTACCGGCGGGAACCCTGCCGCGCGTAACGCGAGGACTTCTTCGCCCGCACGACCGAAGAGTGCTGGATCGCCTTGTTTCAACCGAACGACAGTCTTGCCGCGCTGTAAGAGGTCGATCGCCGTATTCAAGAGCTCCGCCTGTGCGTTATCCGCATTTCCTGGGAACTTGCGTGCGATGTGAAGCTCTATATGAGGTGGTATGAGGGAGATGATGGATTGAGGAACGAGCTTGTCGGATAGAACGGCGTGGGTTGACGAGGACGTCAGCAGCGAGTGCGCGGCACGTGTGAGCAGTCCGGGATGTCCTGGGCCTGAACCGACGAGATATATTCGCCCGTGCGCAGGCGCAAAGTCGTGAACCGTCCCCGAGACGGGTTGTAGAGTAGGTGCAGGATCAGACAGTAGGGACACCATGTCGGACTCCGTCAGAGCAGCAAGCTTCGGGATGGGCCAGTACTCGCTGACTTGCGCAATCCAGCGCATACGACGCTTGGCAGCGTCCACATCAGTCTCTTGCACAGCATTCCTCTGAGGAACGGGTGCGTTGACATCAGCCGCGACTCCCTCTGCCTCAGCCTCATCGTCCTCCAGTGGACCTTGCGCTTTGGACAAGACGCGTAGACGGCTGACGTTCTGGACGGCTCTATCTGCGTCCCGCGGCAGCGCGGCAACGAGCTCGCGTTTTATTCGCCCTGCGAGTCTGCAGCCGTGACCGTTCGTGGTGACGCCGAGCTGGACATGTGTGCCTGCACGATGCGTCGCAAGGAAGGTAAAGTCACAGAGCTCTGGCATGTCGGCCACATTGAGCGGGACGCCCAGCCTCGCGCATAGACGCTTAATCCATTCAGCAGACGACTTGGAGCGTGCGTGCTCGAGCGTTCGCAGCGTATCGGTTACGCAGACTAGGCGCGGCGCCGACGAGGCAAAGACGCGCTCTAAGGCGTCGTGTTCGTCCTCGTTGTCCCCGAGCACGCGCAGTTCCAGTTGGCCCTGCGCAGCGCGCCATTTGAGCTCGTCGCAGATAGAGTCCTGGCCGGCTGGTGCGAAGACGAGGACGGCGGCGCCGGATTCGAGCGCGGCAAATGCGCGAGC
>KV426437.1:0-36876 GCA_001632375.1 Exidia glandulosa HHB12029
CTCGTCGAGATTGAGCGCACGCAGAACGTCGCGACGCGGGGCGCCGGGGACGCGTGGAGGGCCCGGAGGGCGGAGCGGCCGAGCACTGCGCGTAAAGACATTTTCGGGGACGGCGGCGGCGGCGACGACGAAACGGATGAAGGGAAAATTTCGTCCGGAGAGAGCCGATACGGCTTCACCTCCGGCCGCGACCTCGAAACCAGAGATTTTCCTTTGGCCCAGCTTCAGCAGGGTCTCCATCTACAGCGGCTACGTAGTCATCTTGCTATCACGAAGCGACCGGCGCTACCTGACTTTCAGGCTGAGACTGGCATCCGCAGCCCCAGAACTTTCTCACTTCATCCCTCGTCTTCGGATATTGCACTTCATCTGCGCTCGGAATTACTATCTTCGAGTCCCAGCCATTCACGTCTGCGTTGCTCATTTGGGACCTGTTCATTGCTCGTCATATGCTTACTCTTCGCAACCCGTGTGCCTCGTTAAAGCGTACGCTGCACAACACAATGCTGCTTTCATATTCCCCGATGTTCTGTCGTTCATTAATACTAACGCCAACGCCTCGTTGTCCTGGGTCCCCGGTCGACTGCATGACACCACCTTCCGCACGAGGACATGGTCAGCAGGACGTGCCGGTCGGTTCTCACTTCAAAATCGCAGAACTCTGGGATTGGATCAGTGGCTTGGACTTACGACGTAGCATCGCTGCGTCAGGTCAACCGCTTGCGTCACTGGCAGTACTGTCGAGCGTTCAGGCGCCCAAGCGTTCGACGCGTTGTGAGCGCCGTGAACGATCTCGACGCAGCGCAAGTCCCCTCAGATACTGACCTATCAGTATTCAGCGTCTTAGCGGTCTCCCGCAGTCCTAGATTTGCGTGACCAGTCGTTTCAGCGCCTTTAAATCTCTTCTTCGGGAACGAGCGTACATTCTGGACGAGACCACAAGTTGACGGTTCTACATTTCCATCGGGACATCTTGGGCGACAAGGGTGCTGCTGGAGGGCTCCACCTGCTCGGGCGGGCTGCTCTGGACCACGCGGACGCTCAGAAGTCGTCGCAGTTGCGCGGCAACCTCCGTTGCAGAGGGGCGCCTGGCCGGGTCGGGGTTGAAACATCGCGAGGCGATGGCCCAGATCGCGTCGGACATGTCGCCGGGGCGAAGGGGAGGCTCATGTCTGCTCAGTCCAACCATGGCTTGTTGGTCGTTAAACTTTGGGCGGTACGGTAACTGTCCAGATTCTACCTGTATGCAATGAGTCTCCATGAATTGTGGACGTGGGATCAACCGACCTCAATGAAAAGACAACCGCACGACCAAATATCACTGCGAGTGGAATACTTTCGTGCGGTTGTCTTTTCACCTGTGAAATACATTTCACCTTTTCGCAAAAGCTCTGGCGCCATCCAGCGGTTGAGCCCGTTCAGAGGGCCGTGGTCGTCACGATCGTCATCCGAGTCGTCGCTCCCGTGATGCTTCCACAATTGGGTCGGTACATTTAGCTTAGGTGTCCCATCGTCCGCTACCCTGACCTTGCGCTGCCCATGATATTTCAGAGCAATTCTTGACGGATGCTGCAGACTTACAGCCCTGATTTCGGAGTGGACAAGGCCTTGAGCATGCACTGCATATGTGAATCGGAGCGAGTTTAGAGACGCGGTCCATCTCACGTACAGTACTCCACCCCGAGCATGACCTGAAGCATCTGATGGGTAATCAGACTCTTCTTCAAGTAGGGTGGAGTTCTGACACGAACCAGAGTGTATCGGAGTTCCTCATTGTTCTCTCTTCCACGATGTTTGAGATAACTCTCCATATTATGATCGTAGAATGGAACAACTATCGAACGGGTGTTTTCTGGGAAGGAGCATGTACCTAGCAACTCGACGATGTTTCGATGTCTTGGGCTCTTGCTAGCGTCGAGCAGCCGGATGAGCCTGAGACGCTATCACACAATTCAATAAAGCGTAGAACTTTCCGACATGCCGCATGCTGTACCTTTTCTCTTGGCGCTCGTATCACGTTCAGTATGACCTGTGAATCGTGCCATAATTAGCAAGCTGAGAATGCGCGGCATTACACACATCTTGCTCGTTTCCATGATTCTTCCACTTTGCTCGGTATATGTCGATGAAAGCGCCGTAAACAATGGGTTTTGGAGATATATCGCTGATCTCATGGGTTAGATCGGCTATTGATGACGTCCTATGGTATTAGTGGAAGAATGTGTAAGCAATCGGCCACGAGTACCACAATTTAGAACCCTCACATTTCCAGATGCGGGATGAGATCTTGCGGAGATTGGACGTGATGAGCAGGGACTGGCTCGATGCGTGCCAGATGCGCCACTGGCTCTGCACGGCTATCAGCTTCACCTCCCTTTCAGCGATCAACGTACTTCCGTGCTTGTTGTTGGCAGGCTCGATGACCTTGACACAGTCTTCTGCCACGGGAAGGGACCCGTATGTCTTCCCCCATCAATATCCTAAGCTGCTGTTTAAAGGAGTACGTACAGTTGCGTAGCTAGTGATGGCTTTCCAAGCCCCAACAGCAAGCTTGATGTCTTTGCGGACATCCAGGATTGAGTCTAGGATGCTGCTAAGAAGGTCGGGCGGGCCGTCATCATCGCTACTCTCGTCACTTTCGTCATCGTCATCATTATCGTCTGCGTCGTCGGTGGCGGCGGCAGCATCCGCATCTGCATCAACTTCTACTCCAACACTTCAACCTCCGCATTCCCCGGAGGACACTTGCGTGCAGAACGGAAGTGGAGGCGTACCGTGAAGACCGGATGTGCGTGTTGTACCCCTCGTCGAGGAATTGGGAGCCTGACCAAAGTAATTAAAATAACGAGATGCGGCTTTATTGTACCCGGGGAGAAGACGTACCGCAGGCGGCAGAGAGGAACTTCCCGGGATAGTTGACCCCTGTGATGTCGGACCTCCAGGTTCAGGGACATCTGGCAAGAAGGAACGAGGATACGTGGCTTTCACTGGTAGCCGGAACATAGCGCGGAATTCATCGCGCCAACGCACGGTGACCGGACAAACGACGACGCAGTAGGGGAAGAGTGCAGCGTCTGTATCTTGACCCGAACTCGGAGAAGTATTGGCAGGGCCGCTGGTTAAAGCCCATGTCAAGCTGCGCTGCGCCTTCTCCAGCGCCTTCTGCGCCTTCTGCGCCTCGCGCGGCGCCACGGCGCCATCACCTTGCGCGGCTACCCCGTCACTCTGTAAAGTCAGTAAACAGGATCTTCCAATCTAGGCAGAAGCTCACCGGGCCAGGGCGGGTAGTGCTGTGCGTCACGGCAATTCCTATATTTCCCAGGACTTGTCCAAATGCATTGACTTGGAGTTGCACGTTGACAGACGTTGATATTCCACTCGCAACCCCACCGCACCACCCCTTGGTCTTTATCGTGCCGGATATGATGAGAAGTTTCCCCTTGATGTCGTAAGACGCGTAAAAACGGCGAATGATCGATTCGTAGTCGACAAGGTAGTCTTCTAGGAGTCGCGTCTCGAACCACTGGTCTCGCTGATGGTGCTGCTCGCTGAACGTGAGGAACGCGAAGGACGATTCTTCTTTGCTCAAGGCGATGTTCGCATTGAGATCGACCCTTCACGTTGGATGCGTCAGCTCTTAACTGATAGTCGGACCATGAAGTCAACGGTTATCTAACTCACGGGAATGAAGCAAAAGTCGTGCCAGCGCCGCCTTGAACGGCGATTGAGCTGAATTCCGATGATTTGAAGCACGGGGTTGGGTTCGGACGCAGTTCGGTTGTTCTAGCCCGGATGACAGGTTTCGCGAGAGTCGGGACGTGTAGTTCTTCGGGAGGCTTGAACACGCTGAACAGCTGCTCTCGCACATCAGCATGAGTGAGTGCGGGGATTTCTTAGCACTACCTGCACAAATTTCCCCCCTTTGATATAGCCACAGTCTCCGACGGTTCCGCCGAGGGCGGGGTCATCAACTCTGGGATGAAACAAAGCACGACCTTCGGCCTGGTGTAGTAGCAACTTCTCGTAGAGCTTGGCATTAACGTCGGATGACATGGCAAAGAGACGATGAGGAGGACCGGAGGATGTAGCGCTGCGGGGAAGCGAGAGTCAAAGCACAGAAGATGTCCCCTCTCGTCCGTTAAATAAAGCAGAGAGTGCGGCCGGAAACACGGGGCAGTGGGGCGCGGAGACAGCAGATTGGCAGTGCACACCAGAACCTGTCATGCAGGACCTGGACCAACAAGAACTCGCGAGTGGAAACTTCTGCGTCTTGAGGAACACTGCATTCCTAGTGTGGCAATGCGTACTCCACATGCAGAGCCAGGTGCTCAACGCTCAGCGCTCGCGGAAAATGTCAACAGACGGCATCCGCTTGTCACCCCTGCACAAGACGCCAGCGGCACAGCAAATCCACGCGAGGACAGCTGCTAATTAGTGCAGAGCGGGAAAGCGGGATAATACAGTAGAATGTCACATACGTGCGGTGGGCGCGGCTGGTACAGTAGTGTACACACAATGTCGAGTCTTCAAGCCTATCGTGAATCGTAATGCTACAGTCCCGAGTCTCGGACGGTCTATCGACGATCACGCACGAGCTGCGCGACGATCTTCCTCGCGGAGCTCTCCAGTGCCTCCTCTCGCGTGCGCGGCACTTCGGCAATAGTACGTCGCCAGCCGCCTTTTGTAGCCAGGACGAGAGCAATACGCCGCGGCTCGAAGACGACACTCAGTGCGGTGAACGGGTACAGTCCATGTTCAGGACGCGCCGTGGCGTTATCGAGCGTGATGACGCGCTCGCGCAGCCCGAGGGTACGGATGAGATCCTCGGTACGCGCGCGCGGTTGGAGCATGTCAAACACATCGCGCTGAGCATCCAGATCGAGGTGCAGCTCGGACTCGTCCGCGAGTACGTCCTCGCGAACTTTCAGAAGCATCCAGCGGTCCAGTACGACTGTCTCGCGCTGCTCGCCCGCACCAGCAGAGGAAGAGGATGGGAATGGGTCGGATGTGTACGGCGCTCGGACGTTCTGTGTGTAGGCGGGAAGATACGACGAGCGGAGCACATGCATGCAAGCTGGCGGGAAATCAGTCCGGAGACGCGGCATTACAGCGAGCGTTCTGCTACGCACCGACGTAGAAGGCTTTGTTGACGGCGCGCAGGTTCATAGCGAGCCAGAACAGGGTACGGCGCAGACGGACGAAGGTGGGGTCCGTGCCTGGCTCAGGAAACGTTGCGTACACGATCTTGAGCATCACGCCGGGCGGGACGCCGCTCAGCTGCGTGAACGTGCTGTAAGCTGGCGCGGGGAACGATGGCGTGAGCGGCGAGGTTGAGCTGCGACTCGGCGACGCCCTGGAGCGCGAGTGCAGCGCCGCGAGCTGCTGCTGGAGCTGTAATTGTTGCGCCTGGACCTGCTATACGACTATCAGACACTAATTCATGAAGATATGAGAGATATATCGCGCACCTGGTGCTGTTGTTGTAAATGCAGCAGATATTGCTGCTGTATGTCCGGTGACGCAGCGTACGGCGGCGGGGAGTGCAGCGGGACCGCTGGCGGCTGTATCTGGGTCTCTTTCTCGTTGAGCACGACCATATTTCGCGTGGGCGTGGAAGACGACGGTGAGGGGGAATGAGGAGCAGAGACAGAAGATGGGGTCGGTCTGGAGCGCGTCCTTTGTGACGCAGTCGGGGGCAGACTTGCCAGATGGGCGTCCGGCTGCCGGGTTCCTTGTCCTTGCCGCCTTGGCCTTGGCACGAAACAATCCAGCACGCGCACACCGAACACCATACAGCAAAGACCGCGGGCAAGGAGGGAGAGAACGGCCACCGCAGCCTGGCTTATGTAGATGGTTACTATTACTATGCCCGAGCGTGTTGCGTGTTGGCCGCAGATACAGTCAGGCCCGTTGCGCAGCAGCGCAGCACAGGTTACAGCGCCCGCACACGCCACGGCGTCTCTTCCTCATACTAGAAACGGCCGGCAGCCACTCTCTGCGCTGTAGATAGTTCTCCGCAACCTTTCGGCACCACCGGGTCGTCTGCACAAACGCGCACCATGGGAAAAACGCGCAGAGTCCCTTCCACACGCAGCAAGACTCGGACACAACCAAATGGAGAAGTACGAGAGGCAGGGGAATGTGGGGTAAGTACAACACCACACTACGAGAGAGAAAAACAAGACCTGGGTCGAACGGATGGCGAGGAAGTATGTGGAGCGTAGTATGTAGAAATGTCGGGATGAAGGGAGGAGTGCGCATTAGGCCAGGCAGGGCACGGCCCCGCACAACGCGGGACATCAAGTAAGTAAACCAGCCGTGTACGGACGGGAGCGAAATCCATAAAAGACGAGGACTGATCGACGTGTTGAGGTAAGGGTATCGACTGCGGGATCGCTGGATCAGCGCGCTCAGTTGGCCTCCGCGTCGACGGTGACACCCGCAGCGATAGCCATGACGTTGGCAAAGCCAATAACAGCCTGCTCGAGGCCAAGAATGTTCTGCGGGCCAACGACTGTCGGCGTCGCCGTCGGGGTAGTAGTCGTTGTCGTCGAGGATGCCGTGGTGTGCTTCGATGTCGTCGTCTTGTGCGTGCTGGTAGACTTGTGCGTGCTTGTGGTCTTGTGCGTAACGCTCGAGGGCTTGGGCTCAGGCTCCGGCTCCGGTGTATGTGTCGGCTTCGGGATCGGCTTCTTCGTCGTAGTCGGCTTCGGCTTGGGCGCAGGCGCAGGGTCATCATCTTCGCCGACGAACGACCATGACATGTAGATGACGCCGGCACCCAGGGGAGCGAAGTGCGTGAAGAGACCCTGGATACGAAATTCAGCACTCAAGACATTCTCGGGCGGGCGCAAAAACCTACCTTGGAGAAGTCCAGCATGCCGTAGCCGCACCCAGGGCACTGCATAGACATGTCAGCATATGACAGCACCTAGTCGTAGACCCGCACCTCGTCCTTTACAGTAGCAATGGCGGTGATGCCCTTGTAGGTGATCTTGATCTTGTCGCCGCAGTGCGGACCAGGATAGCCTGCAACAAGAAAAACATGAGTGACATACAGCGGGCGTAGGGCCGCACTTTACGCACCCTTGCCATACTGAGGCGTGTTCATCGCGACAATCTGCAACGACAAGATCAATCAGCTGCCAGCCACCCGTCGAGCATGGGCGTGACGCACGAAGTCGCCTGCAACGTTGTGGTCGCCGCAGGCACCTCTGCAGCACAGGTCAGACCATACGGCTCAGCGGGGCAGCAGGCTGGAATACGCACAGGCCGACGTCGTACCAGGTCGCGCGGGCGTTGGTGAAGGCGCGCTTCTCGAGCACGTGGGTGCCGTTGCCAGCGAACGCTTCCGGCTCTGGTTCGGGCTCTGGCTGCGGTGCACGGGCAGCGAGCTCGTGGTGTCTGCGCGAGACGTCGCTGGGGATGCGGCCGTGCGAGGCGAGGGCGACGGTGGTGAGCGCGGCGAGCGCTGTGAGCGAGTTGAACATCATCTTGGGGGGACTTTTCGAACGAGCGAGGGTGGTGTAAAAACGAGTGTGCTGTTGCTCTGGCTGCTGCGAGTTCTGGAGGGCCGCGAGAGGGCGCAAAGGCCTGCGGTGACGAGCTGGACTTGGGCGCGGGGGAGACGAGGCGAGACGGAACAACAGGCGTCTTTGCTTCCGGCACATCAGCCCGAAAGAAGGTCGCAACCGGCGCTAAGCGCTTCCGTACTCGGCCTTCGCAACGCCGCCAGCGCTCAAGCCACTTTATTCAAGCTGTGGGTATCTGTACTGTGCTAGAGGACACTAGTGGGACCCTAAACAACTTTGTTTGCCGTCTACTAGTACAAGCAGTGTTACAGCGTCTAAATTAAACTGCGGCGAGTCCTGGACATCGTGTAGTCGCTACAAGACGTGTTGAGTTAAATGGGATACGTGCAGAAATATTCTCAACACCGGTGAGGACGCCGAAAGTACATTCCGTATGATTGACTCGCTGAAACAAAGAAGTGGCCTGTCCGGCTGCTCGGCATAGTACGCACTTACTATGGCAAAGCCACCGTATTGGCACTGAGATTATAGCTCGCTGCTTTATGAAGGAACTTACAGATACTAAGGATCCCGGCTTGCGCACGGGTCGGCAATCTTCTGAATCAAACCGAGTTCTGGGACAACTGACGCGCACAACAGTTGTAGCCGGTATTTTTCCACAATATCAAGGTCTACTGAATCTACCAAATAGCCAATAGGACAGGTATATAACTTCATACAATGATTTCTTTCACCAGGCTTCGATCCGCGGCGAACGTCGAACCTGCCAGTGGAGGTAAATCGTCATGAAGCTCACGAGACCTGACAACTCCCTCACGTGCACCGCAACGGGACCGTTTCCGTTTCATCTCCGTCTCCGTTAAACGTTACTTAACTGAATGCAGTAGATGCACCAAAGGACAAACTTCTGCGCCCCCGTGCCGGTTCAGAACCTCCTGTACGTAACACCGGTTCCCATTCCGTTACTTGGGCACGTGCGGCTGCTCCTTTCTCGGACTAACTTCTGCACCGCGTTTCGAAGGACGGTCGGTGGATGTCAATGATTATCCTTTGTAAGTTTATGGTAACAGTTGAAGACGCTCGCTCCTCAGGGTCTGAGCCGCAGTTCGGTGTTTCGAAGTTGGGGAGTGCAAATCCTCATCCTGGGAGTATTCTACCAAGACTCTTAGCATTTAAATATCTTAGAGAGGTCCCAGAAATCTGTAAAAGTCCATGTTTGGGGCGCTCGACTTGAACCCGGCCGCAACACGCCTTTCTAGCCACTCGCACGGAAGACATCGATCTAAACCGGCCTTGAAGTATCTGCGTAGCTGCATGTGCCCCCTAATCTCAGGTGTGTTGCTGGTCTACTTTTACGCATGTGGATAAAGAAGTGCATCGTTGTCGCCGCGCGCGGCAGTACGGCGGCATCCTCCGACGCTCTACGGTGTCATGATCACTTGGAACGCAAGTCCATTCTCCCCCGCCAATCCCATCTTTCCGATCGACACGTGATCGTAACGGAATTTTGTTTTGGACCCAGCGTGGTCGTGTTCAAGAGAAGCACGCGGTATTTCCCGTCAGACCACGCTCCAGTCCAGGTGGTTTCAAAACGCGCTGATCCTCAAAAGGGCGTTCTGCTGGGCTTGAATAGCTCATCAACTACCATCCTCATACTCAACATGATCTCTACGCGCTCTACCACTTTCGGGACTGGTCCCGTCGCGCAAGCCTCCATCTCCTGCGGCACGCCTTGTACGTCCATTTCCCCATTCACGTTAGACATAGCAAGCGACTGACACGTAACTTTCCTCTCTAACAGCTACCTCCGCCCGCCGCAAGGTCGTTCCTATCCCCCGCCCCGCGCACGCGACACGTGCAGCGAAGGTACGTCCGAGTCTTCAAGCGGCTCTTTCGCCTCCTGAGACATCGCGACTAATCCATCACTACAGACGCTCAAAGCATCCAAAACCTCCAAGAATACCCCACAACTGATCCTGACGATCCGCCGCGCGCGCACGAAGGTGTTCGCCCGCGTCGACGAGTCGAAGAGCAAAATCACGCTCGTATTCCCTCGCAGCACCTTTGTCGCGTCGTATAGATGCGAGCACATCCCTCAGCCTATTGCGTCGCGCTAGATTGAGCTCAAGCTCTTACCAACATCGACTTCTCATACACTACAACTTGAAGGAGGCTGGATCCCTCTAGCATGCCGTCTTCCGTCTTGCTCGTCTCACGTCTCGTCGCTATCGCGTTTTCGTGCACATGACCTCAATTCCACACCATCTCGAAGATGTATAACACCAGAGTCCCATCTTCCTTCCTCTGTATACGCTTTCGTCGCTTTGTCACAATATATTCCATCCTTGCCTTCACTCCTTGCACTTGCCACCACAAATCCAACAGCAGATCTTTCTCCTTCCTATCTAAGTTGCAAATGGTTCTAGTATGTACATGACGGCGGACATTTTGGCGGAGCAACAGGATCCAGAGCAGTCAGCAATCATCACAGCAGCAGCATCGAAAACAGGTGCGTGGGTGGGTGGGGATGGTACAGTTACAGCATGGACAAGAGCGCGAGCGTGCATCGATGAGACGAGGGCAAAGCGAGTTGGCGGGGTGTAGAGGGCCAAAAAGAAACTAACGAGACAGTAGGTGCGGTTGCGTATGTATGCGGTCGAGTCAGAGCGGTATCAGTGGCAAGCAGTCAGGCAGGTAGGCACGTTCTAAGAGGAGCAAGCATGGCGTGGCATAGGGGGGGAGTGGCTAAAAGGGGCCGCGAAGGACGAGAAGAAGAAGGGGACGGGAACGGGAACGGGAGGTGTAGGGTAGGAGACGCGGACGCGGCAGTTCTACGTTATCGTTCAACGTTCATCCGGCGGGAAGTTCTAGCTAGCTACGAGATCTGCGAGCGCGCCATCATGAAGCTGCCCGCGTACGCGATGAGGCCGACCTGGACGCCGGTAGACCTGAAGCGTCCGATCCAGTTGAGCCCGTTGTGGACGTATCCGTACCACAACCATCGACCGAGCCCGGCGTCGGGAGGCATCTGCAAGAGTCCACACTTCACGTCAGCGCACGGGATTGGATAAGAAGCAGGGTAGGGGGGTGTAAAAGGAGAGGAGTGCGGGTCCGGACAGGACACGCACACGGGTTGACGATGGCCTGGCGGTAGTTGAGGTGGAGGATGGACGAAGACCACTCACGCAGTCGCGCCTGAGCACCACGAGGCCGTCCGCTTGCCGGACGCGACCGTACACCGCGAAGTCGCCCCACAGCGCCTTCCAGTCGTCGTCCGGCTACATACGCGAAACGTCAGTCCCATACAAACGTGCCTCAGAACACCGCGGGATAAACGCACCTGGCCGAGGACGATCGTGTCCAGCACCTGTGCACGTGTGCGATTCGGCGCGTGCGGGACGTAGTTCGTGTAGGCGCGCCGGACGGGGTCCCAAACACGCAGCGTGCCCTGTCATTCGAGAGCGAATTCATATGTTTAGCAAACTCGGAATTGCGGCCCTCAGGGCGAGGGAACCGGAGAAACTCACATCGGGTAGATGGTCGTAGGTCCAGGTCGAGGGAAACCACGCGTCGATAGCCCAGTCAGTCTCCGCGCTGAGCGGGATGTTGCCAGAGCCTGCGAGGCAGTGGTACTCGCGCAACCTCCATTGGACGGTCTGCTTGTAGTACGCCGGCGGATCGTTCACGTCAGGTCGCACCAACCACTGGGGAGGCGGCGCGTTGTGCGCCTGGATGAGCGACTCGTATTGGGTGAGGTCGGGCGCCTGGTTGCCGACGACGGATTGTTAGACACGGGAAAGGAGGATCCCAGGCAAACATGAGCACAGCGCCGTCGCCGCGGGAACCAGCGCAGCGGACGCGAGCGCGTCGTCGGTGCAGGCGGTGCGACAAATTGCACAAGTGCACGCGCGAATACGCGAGGGTGACAGATGGGGAAAAAGAAGAATGAGCGACCAGCGAAAACACGTCAGCAAGGCGCACGTCTGGTGGGGGGAGCGCGCACGCACTCGATAGAAGCCATCCCAACGGCCCTGGAGTTCGCCGGGCTCCAGCATGGGCTCTAAGCCGGGCACGGGCCCGTGGTAGAGGTCCGCGCAATGCACGAGGCGTCTCCACTCCGCGTCGCGCATGACGCTCCTAGCGCCTTCCGGACCGCCGAACCAACGCGTGAAGCCGCGCGCCCAGTTGGTCTGGTGGGCGGCGTAGATGTCGTCGGACATCCACTCGGGTTGGCTTTCGAGCGGGCCGTTTGCGCGCGCGAACACGACGGCGATTGCGGCGTGGGCGAGCGGCGGGATCGCCAGGGCGCGCCGATCTCCGAAATGAGAGGGTACGCGCGACGCGGGGACGTACGACGGGCGCGGAGACGCGGTAGGGTGTGGCGTCGCGAAAATGCGCGCGATATCGAGCGCTGCGGGCGAGCTGGCTTCGAGCGGGACGTGGAATATATTCCACTGTGCGAACGCGGACGGATACTGTTGGGCTCTGTCAGCGACAGCGCGACGAGGGCGTAGGGCGGCGGACCATGAAGACGGTATACACGTAGATTAGGTAGAACAATTGAACGGCCTTCTTGTGGTCGTCAGACTCGCGGACCAGCAGATCTAGTAGCGCGTCAGGGGTTGCGCAGAGAGCAGACGCGTCGTGGGCGCACCGTAGTTGTCTGTCAGTGCCAGAATCCATGCGCATAACGCATTCTTGGGGGTCTCCGCGGGCCAGCGCTGCGGCGGATGCGAGGGCGCCGCCAGCCAGCGCGAGAAATGGTCGAGCACGTAGCCGCGGACGTTGGCGTACTCGAGCAGGTGGCGCACGTTCTTGCCGTCGTCCTCGAGCAGCATCAGATACGCCTTCCACAGGTCGTGCGCCTCGTCGTGGTGCTGGGGGACCGGCGCGCGCAGCTTCAGGCGGCTGAGCGTGCGCCAGCGGTCGACGAGCTCGGTCTTGAGCTTGCGCACGGTGAGCGACGCGCGGCCGAAACGTCTAAGGGGCGCCTCGGTGTCGAACGTGAGCTGGAAGATGCGGGCGTGGACGTGGGACGTGGCGAGCTTGCTGTGGACGGTGCGCGAGACGGGGAGCAGGTCGAGCAGGCCGCTGGGTGGGCCGACATCGCGGGCGACGGCGAGCGCGGTGATCTCTTCGAGGATGTGGACTGGCAGGGACTCGAGGCTGTTGGGGGGCATGTGTCGCGGGGAGTCGCATTGGGCAGACCGGTTCGCGGGAAGGGAACGGGCCAATTTGAATGCTCGAGCGACGGACTTGAGAGAATGATCGGCGCACCTCAGCGCGACTTTTTTCGCACGCTTCCCTCTTCCCCACTTCCCCGATCAACGCCTCAATTACGCCTGCTCACCGCTGCCGTGCCTGGAATTCTCGGGACCGCTTTTCTCAGGTCACTGCGCGCGTTACGTACCGTGCAGACTCCCTCCGCTGTCTCGACGTCTCTCTCTCTCTCTCAACCAGATGAGATCCTCGCTCCCTCTATATCTCTCCCTCTATCTCACTCCCCCCAGCCCTGCCCAACCTCCCCCTCGCCCGCCCGCCACATAGCTTCCGCCCATCCACCAGCGCACTCCGTTCTGTTCTCCCGAACATGCCACTGCCCGCGGCTCCACTCGCGTCACTTGCGCTATCTCGACCCAAACCTCGCCGTCCGTCTGTCCCTGCTTGCACTGCTCTGCTATCGATTCGTCCAGGTCCCGCGTCATCACCACTTCCCCCGCGCGAGATAGCAACCTCCGCGCCGCGCCGTACACAAACCAATCTCAATTCAAACACACGCACACATGGCCCACTTCCCTAAGTAATTTCCGCGGACCAGCCAGGGCCCAAGCTCATGCTCCCGGACTCCCGCGCCTCGACCACCGGTCGATGATGGTACACGCATTCCCCGCTTTCTCGTGCGCCAAGGACCGGAATACGTCAGATCTACCCAGCTTATCCAGATCCCCGCGCACCGAGGTGATAGATACTGGCAGAAGCTCCGCGTCTCTTTCGCGGGAATGATTGACGTGCCGCTCGCACCGTTGCACCAGGGCCCTTGCACTGCAATGTGGCTGCCTCCGTACTCCCAGCCGACGACGCCACCGCCTCTCGCCTATGTGATCGGGCTAAGTCCTGCACTCGCTGTGCGACGAGTACACACACACACACGCTGCTGCTAGATGTGATGAAGGTTTCCCCGCGAGCCGTGGTTGGCTTCTCACTTATCGCCCAACTGGCGGTCGCGCCAGTCGCACGGGCGCCCCGTCGCGGCGACGCTTCGGTAATCGGTTGCGTGCTCGGTAAACTAAACTAACTAACGAAATTGCACCGCGACCCTACGTACACTGACAGAGATACCCAGATTACTGTACCGGACCCTGTCCGCTGCGGCGCGCCCGTACCGCCTGCGAACAACGTCTCAGTGCGGCGAGCAGGGCTTATCGACTCGCAGCGTCTGTTTGTCGTGGACTCTCAGCTGTGAGGAAAGGTCCCCCTTCCCTCCCTTCTGGAAACGCACACAAGGCTCGTCCCTGCCTCATTAGGTAGAGACATAACGGAGCACGGTAATGTTCTGTCGCAACGCTCTTGTCGACTCCCTTTTCGTCTTGGGCTCAATCAAATAGTATGCGAGTTTCATATCTGAGCCCTACCAATGCTCAGCGATGCCCGTTATAGACTACCACAGCTGGGAAAACATCATTGACAGAACGAGGGATCGATTGGACGCAAATAGCACTCCGTGAACGCTATCAACCGTATCAAGCTGCGACTTGCCCCTTCGTGTCCCACTTAGGAGAGTGATACGTGAAGAGTAGTCGTCGTCCAGCGCGCTCGTTATCGCGGAGTGTACATACAAACTTCGCGAGCGTGTCTCGCGCTGTTGCGGCGGTGTGATTCACTAGGTTTAGAGGAGGGGAGCTGTGTCGTGCGTCTCGCGGCACTTGTCGCACGCTTCTCCCACGACAAAGGAGTCTGTGCATCTGCATCTGCGCTATCTAGAGCACTGCGATTCGCAGCCTCAGTCGCAACCACGGCGGCCACCTCACGTCCCACCGTGCGATCCTCCCCGTCGCGAAACGGACGCAGCGCCCTCTGCAACCCTCCCCACACCGCGGGCCCGTCGCGTTCTGAATTCGAATCTTCCTCGCACGTGCGGTCTATGCACTCGCCGGTGGACCATTGAAGGTTTCGCGGGAGTTGTTCAAAGTTCCCGCATTCACTTCCGCTTCGCATTGCAGCCGCACTGCAGCGGACCATTCTGTCGGTCACTCGGCCTCGAATAGCCTGGGACAAGTGAACGTGCGCCACCAGCCTGGTCGCCCGTGCCGGTGCAGCAATTGAGAATTCAGGACTCGCGGCGACGTGACCCCACGCTATACCTAAACCACCACGGTCGACGTCGTCTTACGTCTCTTCCGCGGAGTCTTGTGATTGTCAGTATCTTGACGATGATATCATCGTTAGCAGGACAAGGTGCCAGCTGACACTGACACTGAGGAGCGGCGTTCGTGTTGTTTACGGTCGCGATCGGCCGCCGTGCAGGAACGTGCACTGCGGTCGCACTTGAGGAGGTTCTACAGTATCGTACATCAATTCTCTCATGACATGTTGAGCTCACTGTACTGTACTGTTCTGTACTGTATATGTGGCAAGTAAGGTGCGGCTTTCACGTGCGTCAAGACATAGAGACGCCGCCCGCACTGCACAATCCGAGCAATCGCTGAGGCGGTCTCTCTTGTCTTGCCTCCTCGGTTCAAACAAACACACACGGCGGGAATGAACAAGCCAATCCTCGTGACTTCATGCCGATAGCGCAGGCGGCACACTGCCAGTGTTGGACTTGAAGCGGGCGGTGCAGGTCGCCGTCGGTGGGACCGTGGGAACTGGCGCACGGACCACCTGCCTCCTGTCACCTTATATACCGCGTCCGGCGCGTTCTTCGGTTTCCTTAGAACATACTCAGCTAGGATCTATTTTATAGAAACTAACTGTAGTCTTGCACACTCAAACGTGTCGCATTCTTCACTTGCACTCGATGACATCGCTCGCACCCCGCTTCAGCAGAGAACATGCTCGTTCGCGAGCTCGATGAAGCTGGCTCTCGTTTTCGCGCGTTCTTTCGGGACGTGCAGGCGTTGGGCCGCGGGGTTGCAGCAAGTCTGATGCAAGCTCTTCATGTATTAGATACGAAATACACTACCTTTGCCTAATTCTGCTTCGTGCTCCTTTGCAAGTTGCACCGATTTACTACGTTCATTGCTTAGACGGCGACAGTGTGTGCGAGAGCTAGATTGCACTCTGCATGTTCGGGGGAATTCGATACGCTATTCGTTCGTCTCGTCACGGTGGCGGGCATATACCACCGACTCCGAGCGCGACGATTGACACGAGCCAGGCGCTTCGAGCCAGACCTGAACTTACTTTGAAGTTTGAACGTTCTGTTTCTTGATTCCAACCGGTACTAAAATAACAGATAATAACAAATCCTGTTCCAAGTCTGTCTGAGCTGAGCTAGCTATAGGTTGCTATGTCCACTGGTCACTCGCGAACGGGCTCTCAAACCACATCCCGGGATACCACGGCACATCAATGCTTCTTACGCGCCCTCCAGTCGCTCGATGACCAGGTGGTCCCATCGCGCCTTCCTCGCCCGCGATGAGGAGGGCTAAACGGCCCATGTTTGAGTTGCCGGAGACGACAAAAGCATCGGCGTATTTGCTGTATACGATGAGTTCTGCGACGAGTTGTCGCGTGAGGGCTTGTCTCAACGCGGGAGACGCCTTGAGAAAATCTTGTTGTAGCCACCGTCGTTGCAGACTGGACGTCGTCGATGTCGTGTTGGGCCGTAGGACGCGATTGTACTCAGACAGCTCATCAGGGCTGAAGTCTTCGGAAGGCCTGAGGACGATCTCGAACTCCTGCTGCGTGTCGAGCTCGACAAGTTTCTCAACTATGCCGCTCTCGGCCGTCATTACGATCAGCAGAGGTCTGAGACCGGTGTTCGGAAGGAACGGTCTCGAGGTGAGGTGGGGAGAGTATAGTCTGGCGAGGGCGAGCTGCGCTGCATGAAAGTATACGGCCAGGTCATCTCTATCGTTGGCAGAAAGATGATCAGTGGGGTCTTCACGACTCGTAGGACCTTGCGGACGTACTGCCTCATGTGAGACCCAGCGAGACGTATGTCGCCTGCTTCAGTCCTCTTATCTCCTAGTCGGATCTGCAATCTGTAAATCTTGGGCGTGAGCACAGAGTGTATCAGATGAAGTGAAAGTGCGAGGGACGCACACAACCACCGGCCGTCGGCTGCGGCTGTCCACGTCCTCCAAGCCTACTCGAGCACGCAGTCTGTCGATCTGAGCCTGCATACGCTCTGTAGGTACCCATTCCTTTGCGATAACAGCCGCTTGCGCACGAAACGCTTTCTCCTCGCCGCGCGGGACGCTCTCACCATATGGCAAGGTGATGTGCTCGGCGTCCAGCGTCCACAGCTTCATCTTTCGCACCAGCTCGTCCATGGGGTCCCTCTCAACCCCATGCTCGCGCACGAGCTTCACCATCTCCCTGATATGATCCATCTTGCGTGTGATGACGAGTCGAGTCGCCTGTCGCCAGCCCGGGTCCCCGAATTCGCGCCACGGCGGAACCGGCCGCCGAGCGTTCACGTCGAAGATATCGGATGGCAAAGAGCAGTTGTACGTCGGCGGTACGAAGATGTCGTCCAGGTCGCCGTATATCCACTCGCGAGTATCGCGCACGACAGTCCACCTCATGTCGTTCTCAAGGGCCTTGGCGTGAAGCTAGGATGGATGATCGGTCAGCAATGAGGAGATGTGCAATAATGTTGAACGCACGTAGACGTTGTACTCTGAGCCAAAGCCGTTGTTGGGCTCGTCGAATCTGCGCAGCACGACGCACGAGCATTCGTTGGTGCCGGTATACACAGCAGCAGTACTGCCGGAGACTAGCTCTCCGCATGGCATCGGCGAAGCCGCTCGCGGCAGTGGTAACCGAACCACATCCACTATTATGAGGACAAGAATGACAGCGAGGATACTAAGAGCGACGCTCAGCATGCGGACGCGACGTCGTTTGATGTGGCTGTCGACGCTGGAGACAGTGGAGTGGCCGGGCTCCTTGTCAAAGTCGTCGACCAGCAGCTCCTCGGAGACAGTGAGTGGTGTCGCCTCCATGTCCTCGGTCGCAACCAACGTGTATGAAGTCAATGGGCGCATGAGAATGAGCGAAGGAGCAGTCGAGGATGTAGAAGGAGGCAGGTTGCAACTTGAAGATTAACGAGGTGAACGCGAAATACGAGATCGAACTTGTCGCCACGTTTATGGGCGCTGCATTTTCTACTCCTATCGGTCCTTTCCATCGCTGCCAATGCGTGCTGCGGAGTGCACAGCTGTATGAAGTCGGACTCCGGAGTGAGAAAGGAAAGCACCTATTTTGAGCAACCGAGAACCTTTTAACACAAACTGTTCAGGTATTGAGGACCCCCCCCCCCCTCGTGCATGCCCAGGAGTACCTGGTCGCTCAGGTATACTCACTTTGGCAGGCTGAGGTCTGGTTTCGAAAGCACTGGTGACTCCAGAGCACTCTGGCGCCTTGAAGGAAGGAAGGACGTATTTCCCTTTTTGGTGTAATGGATCGTGCCGCTGAGGCCCTTCAGCGCTGAAGGGCTGCAGACATCGGCGATCGAGACAAGATCGAGGCATCGCTATGTCCGCGATGCGGCAGAGTTGCGGTAAATGGCGGTGTCGCGCAAGTTTAATTACCACTGTGACTCAGGGAGAATCATCACTCCACCCCTATGAGCGCACAGAACGAGCGTTGCTATAAGATCGAGTATGTTGCGAGTTGAGCTCATAGCAACGGCAATGACAACGAAGTGTCGCCGCCCTCTGTCAGACTCAGCGCGCATGAACTCGACGAAGCCGGGACCGCGTGTCATCCGCGACTCCTCGACGGGAGCAGTGAACAGAGCTGTAATTTCTCCTCCGTTCCAACACGAGCGGCGGCACAGGTCCAGGGACTGTAACTTGGGTAGTCTGAGTCGGTGTTTTGCCCGCCAAGGTCGACATCCTCCAACTGGAAGAGTACATGCGCGTTCTTGCCGAAAAGCGCAGTGACAGTAGTGCTTCTCTTGCTGTGTAGTCCTTGAAGACACAACCCTGAAGATTCCGAAGCGTGCAGTATAGTACCGGCCACATAGACGTCTGACTCGTCGCCACGGATGGTCCATAGCAGTTCTCCCGAGCGGTTAAGCCCACCAGCAGCACCCTGGTCCACCAAAGTGTCGCGATGGAAATGTAGAACCGTCAACTTGTAGTCTCAAAACGGCCCTCTCGTCTCCGAAAAAGATATTTCATAGCGCTGAACCGACTGGTCACGCAACTTTAGCAGACGAGAGCCCAATTTCCAGAGGAGGGCACGTGAGTCCCGGTGATGATGATGAGCAGTATGGCCCTCAGCCTGATCGCGACCGAGGGCAGTAGACGTGACGTTTCATCGCCACCAACCTCATGCCAATGCGACACAAGGGTACGAAGGGAGAACTTCATGATGTCCACCGGCCAAAAACCCTGACGCGCTCCGTTGCGCCAAACCACAACAAGTAGGTATTGTAGCAAGTATCGGAGCAGTATAGGGAGCAGATAATTCACAGTCACAGTGATAGTTACGCCGCAGCAGTTTCAGCAACAAGCGGAATTTGGGTCGTCGTATCTGCCCTCGCCGGACGAGGTGCAATATGCGATCCGCCCATTCCCGTATTGATCTCGCGCTTCGTATCTCCACTCTTCCTCCTCTCCTCATGCAACAGCGCTGTCCAGCAAAGACCCTGCATCGTCGTGAACGGCGCGCGATAGCCGATTCCCCCCTCTTCAGGACTCTTCCTCGCACGCGAGTCGTCAAACACAAGATGGAGTGTTGTCAGGGCGAAGGTCGAAGGCTGCAGCAGGACGAGTTCTCCTGGGATGGGCGGGAGATGGATCCCGAGGGCCATGACGCGCGCGCGCAGGAGATGGAAGAACTCGATGACGTGCGCAAAGGCGAGGAGGAAGCCCGCAGGAACGGGTGGGAAGGTGACGCGGCCTCCTGACAAGAGCGAGAGGACGCGGTACATGTCGCCGTATGCGATGGGTGGGTTCGGGTCGGTGATGTAGTACGCGTTGCCGCCGACTTTGTCAGGATGGGAGAGGAGCGCGGATTCCGCTTGCAAATGCGCGATTGAGCAGTTCTCTGAACGAGTTGACATGAGGGCATCTTCCAGCATAAGTGTGTATGGGTGACGCACCGCCATAAATGGAGTTTTGGATGATCTGCTCAATCCAGCTGTGATGAAAAATCAACATACTGCACGGGGGACGACAATGTACGCACGTAGGATTCGTCTCTCTGTAGAGATATGCGTCCGCTAGGGAGTCGCCACCGCTGCGTTTCTTCAGGTTCTATTCCCACGACGATTTGCAAGCCACTCACCTTCCGTAAACGCCGTTCGAGGGCCGGACGCTCGCAGTATGCAAGCCTCCCTGAGCGTTCGCATCCTTAACGAGCTTCTCGGCCTGCGCCTTGGTCACTGCATAGTTCGCGAAGAAGTCGGTATGGCGCGTAGGAAAGTTCAAATCACGATCGTCCAACTGTTGAAAGTAGTTCGCGGGCTTTGACTGCCATGGGGCGACCCAGAGAGATGCAGCACGAACACCGACGCTGCCAGAACTAGTGTAGACGAGTACAGTCGCGCCCGCCGCTCGAGCAGCCGCAATGACATTCTCGGTACCGCGTACATTGATGGCTGTCACCTACAAGGATTAGCAGCAGGTCCGCAAGTCCAACGAGCAACACGTACCGGTGGCAGAAGAAATTCTGCGCGCTCAATATAGCGCAAAAGCGATGCGGCGTGGAAGACAGTCAAGCCATGTTGGAGCGCCGTAGCACCTTCCAGCCAGGGAGCGTTGAAGGCGGCCTGGACGCTAGCAGGGTCCGTAATGTCCGTCTGGATGAACTCGACACGGTGTGCGACGCCGTCGGCTGAAACGAACTCCTTCCGCGACGGTGCGCGCAGGTCGAGAATGCGGATGCGCAGAGCATCTTCACCGCGCGCCAGTAGATGCAGGACCATCCATTGGCCGACGAAACCTGTGCCACAGTCGCAGCGTGAGCGCCTGGCACGCCACAAGCACGGCGGGCGCACCTGACCCGCCCACGACGATATATCGGCGCCCAGTCCGCGGGCCAAGACAAGGTCGAACATCTATGGGCTTTGCCTGCAGCTGGCGCACGGTCTCGAGGATCTCGTCGTCCGTGAAACGCTTCGGGGATGCCGCGAGTGCCTCCGGCGGCACGTAGGCAATTGCGCGACCAACGTGCTGCAGATACAGTACGCCGCCGAGCACGACGGTCGCGGCGGCGGCGATATATACGTAGGCCATGCTGGTGGTGAGTGGAAAAGGGCAAGTGCTGCGCCCTAAGGTCGGACATTGCAAGCATCACGGCGAACGAGAGCTGGGCGCTGTCTGCCCGATTCAATTGTCTGCGCCAAGGCATCCTGGTCGAGCTCAAGTCGACGCTTTGGTCGCTGCAGGGGGTGTTCGGCGACAAAGCAGAGAGCAACCCATTTCGGGACGTTAGCCACGTGACCCTTTTCTTCTTTCTAATCTCCGCAACGCGGGTTTTGCACATGCACGGAACAGTGTATTTGCTGGTACCAAGTGAACACTGACATGGTTCAGCCCGACGACTCGCGAACAGTGACGGAGACTGTGGCCGGTCAGCAGAGTAAGAGTATATGTGAAAACGTTCGACTGACTGGGAAGCTGTGAAAGGGGACCAAAATAAAGTGAGAATAGAACCCAAACGCAAACATGAGGAGCTTACCCCATCGACAGTGCACGTTCCAGCGACGAAGCCAGAGGTTGTCGGGCACGCTGAGCGAACGGCAATAAGCAAGATACTATGCAAGAGTGCGGGTAAGCCTACCAGTCTCGGCTTGCAGGGCCAGAGCCTTGATGCCGGTGTAGGTTATGGTGTTCGTGCACCCGACATTGCTCCTGTAAGGAGGATGAGACGCAGTGAGTAGTGCTAGGATACGAGGGCACGTACACCTGGACAGCGCAAGCGCTGACGAACCACTGGAAGCCGCTGGAGCCAACAGACTGCGTGTTCGGGAACGAGTTGATTGCGGTAGCGCCTGTTCGGTGTCAGCAGAGCAAGAGCACACAGCGCGCGTCCTCACAGTTGGCCTATTGCGTATCAGTCGTCAGCAGCGTCTCCTAGTAGGTAGCCGAAAGACTCAGTGCGCACCGGGTTGGTACCAGGAGTCGCAGTGATGCACGAGACATTCGTGCACGTCGCGTTGCTCACGTTCAACGACGAAGGGCACGACTGCGCGATGACGGAAGCCGCAACGGCGAGGACGACAGCTGCAACACGCATTTTCCGGATGGGGTGGGTCAAACGCACGTTGGTTTACACAAGGCACAAACGATCCTGCTTTATATCTTTCTGCGGAGCCGACACACGGCTATCCAGATTCTTGAATGGGTGTTTCGGTCAAGTGATGTATGACATATATGACAGACGCTCATACACCGGGCTGCTGCGGTCAGCGCAGCGCTGAAGGTTTCTACAAGCGTCTGTGGCGTCGCGCTGAAAATAATGAGACCACTCAGGCATTCTCCAGTACTTGAAGCTTGAGGTACGACTACAAGACTTCCCCGCGAGACTTGAGAATTGGCCGGGGCATGCTGCGTCCCGATGACGACCGGGGGATTGTCTTTCCGTATCTGTCAGGCCGGGGATCATGCACTTCTTCGATGAATGCGTTGCACGCGTTGACGTTGATTGCATCACCTGTCAGCCTTCCAGTCTCGATCCGCGGACCAGCTGCAACTCAGGAACAAAGAGTCTTCTTACGGACAACATTATGTACTGACAAGCTGTCTACCTAGATTCAGAGGCGAGGGCCAGGGGCGATTCCATGAGGCATATAGCGCAGCGAGTCTCGCGTGATGTCCGAAACCTTCGCATGGCCGGAGACGGTCATGAGGATGTCAAAGTCCGCGAGGAGACTTTTCATCACATGCAGACAGCCCGAGTAGCTGCATTGAAGGTCAATGCTCGCCACTTCAGTAATTTGGGGTGAGGTTACGGCGCTTACCCATGAGACATGCCGTAGATATACATTCGGCCAACCAGGACTGCCTTCGCGCCGAGCGCCAGCGCCTATAAGGTAGTTCAGACAGTGGTCGCAATGTACGGAATGGTGAACATGCCTTGAATATGTCAGCGCCAGTGCGAATGCCAGAGTCAAAGAGGATGGTCATCTCTTCATGAATCGTCAGTTATATGACGACAAAAGAAGTCAGAGCATCCGCTCACTGTCACCGACGGCGTCCGCGATCTCGGGGAGCATGTCGAGGCTGCCCACAGCTCCGTCGACTTGTCGTCCAGCATGGTTGGAGACGACAATGAAGTCGCATCCGATCTCCAGCGCCTTCTGAGCATCTGGGACGCTCTGAATACCCTTGAGACCGAACGGTCTTCCGTTGCTGATCCGCTTCCACTCCTGTAGCAAGCAGTCAGCGTGGGACAGCTGGCAAATATTATTGTACAGCGTAGACACCTTGATGAGCCACGGCATCTTCTCCCAGCTGTGTGCTTTACCGTGCCACACGGCGTTGTCGATCCAACGGCCCGAGTCCTCAGCAAGCTCGTCGCCGTGAAGCTTCATGAACGCCGGGTCCGTCTTCGCGATCTCGTTTCCGACGATCCCATTGTCCTTGTAGAAGACGTAATTGCCCAGCTCGACGTCGCGGTGTCGCCAGCCAAGTTGCCAAGTATCAACGGTCAGCTATAGGGATAGGTGAGCATGTACGGGAAGATGATACCGAGAGAGAGCGGAGGCTGACCATGCATGCGTCGAACCCACTGGAGAATGCGCGGGTAAGGAGGCTAGTCGTAACCTCATCGTCGTGGCCCATCTGCATCGCGAATCAATGCTTGCCTTGGGAGCGAAGGAAATGAGAACTTTACATAGAGTTGGAAGAAGCGGGGTCCACTGCCGTTGGCTTTAGCAACGTCTTCGATCGGTTGTGTGCCTGCAGTAGAGAGGCAGTACGGAAGTCCGAGTTCTCCAGCCACTCTCGCAGGGATAAGCTCTCCGAGGGCTGTCAGAGTTCCGGGGCAGTCAGCGACTGATCCTCTACATCACATCCACTCGAGAACGTACGCGCATAGTTCTTGTTAATACCAATAGGAGCAAAGCAGACGGGTGCGGGAATCTTATGACCGAAGAGGTCGACGGTGAGATCGCGAACGTTGGTGTCGACGAGCATGCGCGGGATGATGCGCCAGCGGTAGAACGCCTCGCGGTTCGCAGCGTCCGTCCAGCCAAGTCCCGCATTACTGGCAGCATACGAGTATCCTCCAGCCGTAAGCTTCTCCTTCGCCGACTCCTGCAGCTTGTGCGGGTCGGTGGGCACGCTTGGGTACCGGCCGTTGACGGCACCGTCGTGCAAGAGCTCGCGCTGGTACAGCGAATAGTGCGGCGACGGGCCGTTGGGCTTGTTGTACGGGTCCATGTCCGTGCGATTTGGCTGTTGGATGGGGGCAGTGGTGGTGAGAGGGCAAGACGTTTTATAGGAGGCGAGCGGAGTGCCGCTTCGTGTAGGTCCACGACGTCACGCGTCGCGTCAAGCGCTCGTGGGACTTCTCGCCGTTCCAACGGCCCAAGCGCCGGCGAACGGGAGCCCGTGCTCGCCATAGATCACCAAAAATTAAGGCGGGAGACGCGGGGAGGCGTACACTCGGAGTCGCGTCAATTCCGCGGACTTTCATAATCAAGCTTGAGATTCGCAAGTCATGCAGAGTGGCGTTGCGAATATGATACCAAAAGACCGAGACGTGAAAAGGGTGCCAGATAATACATGCTCTGCGAATCGCAAGATAGAGAAAAGAAAGCGGCTGGGAAAGCACTATTTACACATGCGAGGGGGCGAGATGCGAACAGACATTGCTGGGAGAGTTGGGGAAGATGCGTGGCATTAGACATGATTGGCGGGCAGAAGTCCAAATGCGTGCGGGTGCGCGTCGTGCGAGGTGACCAAAAATACAGCAGTGCGTCGAGAGCAGGAGCGGGAGACCGAGCGAAACGAGACCAATCATCGACATCATCACCAAAGCAGTAGACGGGCGGGGTATCGTGATGGATGGAACGCGGCAGAGCGACGGGATGCATGCTGGGCGTTCAGATGCGGAGCTCCCTAAACCCGCGGACGTCTAATCGGCCGACACCATTCTTCACCCATTCGCCCTTCGCAGAGTCCTTGTCCGGCGGCGCTCCTTGTTGTTTCGAAGACGTAGGTGCGCTCGAGTTCTCCTTCCCCCCGCGGTACCTGCCGCCAGGGATCTTGATCTTATTCGCGCCCGCGGAGGGGACCGGCGCGGAACGCGGTTTCGGGAGACCTAACACCTTGCGCTGTCGACGCGTGAGCGGTTTAGCGGGTGTGCGAGGCGGCGAAGGGGGCGCGGACAGAGACGACTCCGAGAACGCATCTACATCTCCCGACCCATCGGCGTCGGCATCGTCTTCCAGATCTGATAGCGACGACAGCGAGCTCGTGTCCGACATTGCGCCCGCGTCCTGCGGTTCCGGCTCAGCGAGGGCCCAGTCCATCTCGTCATCCACCGTCCGCTGCCGTTGCCGCTTAGTGCGTCCCGCCGGCTCCGAGTCGTCCTGTTCGGATTCGTCGAAAGTTCGTTTCGGAGAGCGGCCCTCGCGACTCGACGGTGGACGAAGACGGAGGTGGATTTTCGGCTTTGGAGAGGATTGCGAAGCAGGCTGGACGGATGACGGCGCTGTGGAAACAGACGCGGCAGAAGACGTCGAAAGCTGCGTGGCAGGCGAAGAAGCGCGGGAACGCGGCTCAGGCGAGGGCGGCAGCGGGATGTCAGCGGGAGATGGTGCGGCGGGCGGTGCAGCGGCAGCTTTCGAGGTTGACGAGCGCGTTACGCGCTTGGGGACTTTCAACGACTGCTTCAGCTTGTGTTTCGATGGCGTGCCGGGTTCCGCTTGTGTTTCAGGTGCAGGTGCGGGTGATTCCACGACGTTCGGGATGCCGTTGTGGGGCCCGGTGATGTTGCGTACAGAGCTGAAGTGCTCCCAGTCATGATACCTGGCATTCGTGTAAGCACGTGCAACGCAGAGCGCAACGAGCACGTACGCGACGTAAACGGTCTCGCCGACAGCCTCGTCCGGCTCCGCTGCGGTCGCCGTCTTGTCCGCCTTGTGCTTAGTGCGCCGTAACCGTCTGCGGTCGGCATCATCCGCTGATGACGACGCGTCGCCGACGCCTGTATTCCACTCGATGATGTAGACGAGGCCGGGCTGGATGACCTTGACGTTGCGCCGCTTGAGATGGGCAAACGCGGAGAGCTCGAGGTGGCCGCCATAGGTGCCTGGTGAATCCGGAACAATAGAAAAAAGCACAAGCGCGAAAATGATGCATGAGCCCATCCGCCGACTGCGGCATTGCGAGTGTGGGACAGACCTGGAGTGCGCATGCAGCGCAGGTGGACGTCGAGACCGCGCTCGTCATCGACAAAAGGGGCGTAGCGGTCTGGGCGCGCCGCAATCCAGTCGCATATCTCGTCGCGCAGCTTGGAATGATAGTTCTGGGTGCCGTAGAGCTGATCGGAGAGCGCGCGGAACAGACAGTTGCCGTCGCCGATGGTCTGGGCAGCATAGAGGCCCAGGGCGTGCAGCTGCTGGTTGAGCAGCTGGGTGTTCTGCGCGGGATCGTAGAGCTGTCGCGCAGACTCAGTATAAGGCACGGCTAGCGCACGCGGGCGCGACTGACGATGGCCTTGGACGACCGGGTTCGCGAGCGGGCTGCAGGGGTTGTGGCCATCAGTCACGAGCGGCGAGACCGGGCGATGAGGCTCACTGGAGGGTAGACCCTTAGAGGGTCGTTGCTGCTGGCGCTTAGAGGGCATGGGGTCTTGACGACGGGCACGGTGGTCTCGGCCGCTCGTCGTCGTCGTGGGGCGCGGCAGAGAGCTAAAAAGGAAGTTCGGATATTTGCTTCCGCCCGATCAACCATCAAACGCTTCTTGATCCAATCCAGCTCGTTCTCGGCGTCTCAGTCTCACGGCCGCGGTAGCCTCGACGACTATGACCGCGTTAGTCTCGGCGACTATGAGTCTAGTATTCCTCTAGACTCGAAGGGATCTCTCTCTGAGCTCTATTGAACCCACAACTGCGCAGCACAGTCGAGTCACAAGATCTCTCCGACTTGATGAGTCTCCACGCTACCCCCACCTGGCGTTTACCCATGAGCTATCCCGCGTCTGCTGCGCCCGGGACTCTTCGGACTGTCGTGGATGTCTATGCTGTTGTCTGTCTTGCTCTAGCGTTTTCCTGCCTACTCCATATGTCGTCGTCAGAGACTACACAAGAGACCGCAGTCGCGGGCGCGTTCAACACAGACCATCCCGGAGTGTTTGTGACGACCATGCTCGATATTCCCGGTTCGTCACAAGCATGGCGCTAGGCTACGAGATCCTCGAAATATACGGGACCATCTTCGGAATCACCGTACGTTCGCGGAATGTCTTTGCCAACATTGGCGCGATCATGAAGACCATCGTTGGCGGCGAGCTCAAAGCGCTCAGCAAGAACATCGAAACCTCGCGTGTGAGTGGCGTCGACCGGCTTGTTGCGCACGCAGTAGAGACGCCAATGCTGGTACGCATTGCTAGCATTTAGCTTCCCAAATGCTCGCAAAACAGTCATTGCGATGCGGTTCGACACGACTGCTGGCGGCGCGGACGGGATAGCCGTAACGGATACGGTAAAGCTTCAAGTTGCAAAATCAGAAAGATAAACTATGATATTTAGTCCTACGTAAGTAGCGTATATGTTGAATGGGAGTTTCGACCTGCCCTGCGTGTCCCAATCATTCACGGAGGTCCCTTCAGATCCTCGCTCCCAACATTCATCGCAGTTTCGCTAGCAAGTATATACATACTGAATGCGGCCTGTGTGACTAGGAAGTCCCGGATCGGACGGACTGCGCAGTCCAAAGTTCTCCATCGGCAGCCGAATCGGACACAGAACTTCAACATGTCTTGTCCACGCTCGCTCCACCCGCTCTCGCACGCGCCTGCTGCGCGAGACTGTCGGGAACTCTCGGAGGTTGCCCTCTTTAAATTGAGCTAGCGGGACGTCAAACTGCACTCAAACTATCCCATCCTCGACCTCGATGTCGTCCTCCGATGCCAGCAAAGAGGCTTCAGCAGCAGGTACCTTCAATACAGGGCACCCAGAAGTTCTCGTTACGACTATGAACGACATACCAGGTTTGCCTACGCACTACTTCAGCTACCAGCGCTCACGCTCCGCAGGATACGAAGTACTCGAAATATACGGTACCATCTTCGGTATCACCGTGCGCTCTCGCAACGTCTTCGCCAATATTGGCGCGGGCCTGAAGAGCCTGGTCGGCGGCGAACTCAAGGCGCTTAGCAGGAACATCGAGACTGCCCGCGTGAGCGCCGTAGATCGGCTCGTCGGACACGCGATGGGACTACACGCCAACGCCAGTGCGTATGAATCCCCCCTCACACTGTGATACACGTCAGACTCTTCGCTCAACGTGTCCGTACCAGTCATCGCTATGCGGTTCGACACCTCAAACGGCGGCGCGGACGGAAACCAGATTGCCGTCACAGCGTACGGCACGGCGTGTAGGATTCGGAAGCTTGACGCGCCTCCTGCAACTGCTCCCAAAGCGTAGTATGTCTCTGTTATAATGTACTAATGACGACCAGTCAGGAGCTTCAAGATTGAGACGTTGTTCCACCCCGAATTCTCATCGCTCTGTTGCTGCTTTACCTGTCGCGCTGCCCAAGTCTCGACATTCGCCAGCGTAGGTAACGCCTCGCGCGCCGCATTCAACTTCGCCTCGATTCCTCCAGGCTGGCTCTTCATCCTTTCATAGGCGGAATCCATATCTGCGTTGCTGGTGGGACAAACAAGATGAGAATGTGAGGACACCGCGGGTAGAGATTTGCTTACAGGTTGCGGGTCTGTGCGTTCATCGCGAGGATGAGCTTTCCTAGGAAGTCGGGAGAGGAGGAGATGTCGCGCCCAGCGCCTTGCTTGTACTTGGCCATGAACTCTAGCACGCTCACGCTCTCGCCGAAGATGCTGAGAGTCTGGCCAGCGTGTTTCTCCGAGTTCTGAAAACGCCAGTCAGCTAGATCATAGTTTAGTAAAACAACTGCACCTCGAACGCGTCGAATGCCATTCCCCCGACGTCTTCCCCATCCTGTTGCAATTTGAATGACCAGGAAGCGGTAGGCTCCGGCCACGTCCAACTCTTAGCTTTCAGACTCTCGCCGTGTGCTCGTGAACTTATCGCCGTGTCTATGCCTCCACATTTCGACCTCGCACTGCACCACCGCTTGCAGGACATTGCGTCTAGCACATTGGCCGCTCTGGGTCGTGCCAGTATCGAAGCAGGCGGGAAGAAATACGACCTGCGACAGGCTCTCGCAGAACTTCGCAGCAGTACAGAGCTTGAACCAGCAGACTCCCCCAGATTAGCTTCGTGGAACGACCTGCAGACGGGCCATCCTGCGCCCGCTCGCACTACGACCTTACTGTTCTCACAGACATCGACTCTTCGTGCTCTTCGCCGGCATGCAACTGCAACTACTGCGGGCCCATCGGGCTCTATCCGCGTCGGCGTGCTCAACTTCGCCAACGCCGAGCATCCTGGCGGCGGCTTTGAGCACGGGGCGCAGGCGCAGGAGGAGAGCTTGGTCCGGTCCTCCACGCTCTACGCGTCGCTGACGTCGGACATTGGTCGGCCCTTCTACGCGTCACACAGCACAGAACCTCCAGGTCTCTATACGGACGCGATGATATGGAGCCCCGGCGTGCTATTCTTCCGCGCCGACGACGGCGACTGGATCGAACCTGTGGCTGCGAACGTCGTGACGAGTCCCGCCGTCAACGTATACGAGGTCAAAGGACGCCTTGGGTCGTCTTTGCCTGTCGACACACGCATAGCGGATACGATGCGTGAGCGCATGGCACGCATTCTTCGACTTTTTGAGCTCAAGGAGACTACGCATGTCGTCCTTGGCAGTTTCGGCACAGGCGCTTTCGGGAACGACATAGCGACGGTTGCACGGCTTTGGGCTGACCTCTTGGGACCGGGCTCGCGCTTCGAGCGATCTTTTTCTGTCGTCGAATTCGCTATTATCGACCAGAGAACCCTTGGAGTGTTCAAGCAGCACTTTGAAGAACGTTGTTCGAGTGTCAAGCCAGCATGAACTTTCATTCTGGCACTGTATCAGGTCATTACGAGCGTGATTGTATTGTAGTAGCGCGATTCTGTTCACGAGTATGATGTAGGATAAAGCCCTGGTGCATGTGCCTGTGCTCTCGGTCACCAGTACACAAACAGCAGAGCAGCGCGCACGCACGAACGAAGTCTAGCTTACAGATAGAAATACAATAACAACTACAGTATACCACAACGTCCCAATGTCCAGAGAAGCGTCCAAAGCGTCCAATCAGTAGTCCATGTCACTGTCCATATCGTCCTCTGCAACCGTCCAGCGCTCGTCAACCCATGCCCGCTGGGTCACTCCAGCGAAATGATCCCGCTCATCTTCCAGCTGCTCTCGGAACAGCTGGGCCTCCCGTCTCGTAAACGTATTGCGACGCGAGCAACCCTGCATCTCACAAGCAGCCTCTGCTTGCTGCGGGTGGACTTGCGAGGTGGACAGGACGCGCACGTTCGGGTCGACCAGGAGGACAGAGAGTACGACTCTGTATCCTGGACGCGTGGGGTCCAGAAGTGAGAATCCTCCTACGCGGTGTTGATAGATATTCGGAAATGCGATGCATCGGCCTGCGGGAAGCACTGTAGAGGGCAGCTCTTGGTTCGTTGGCCCGTCACTGAGGAAATTGTCAGCACACGCATGAGGTGATATTTCTAGTGAAAGAAACGTACGGTGCGATGCCCCATAGCGCGGAAGCGCGAGCGAGTTGCTCGGTATTGAAGTCGAAAAGAAGGTCAACCTTCGCGCGAAAATTCAGCTGGAGCTCTGTCACATTACTGACAGGCGTTCTCAGCCACTGTAAGAATCAAATGGAAAAGGTACGCACGATTCTTCTACGCAATAAACGCCGCATGCGACAATATGTTCGTTTCTCATCCCCTCGTAGTGCCAATCCCCGCCGGAGAAGTGGTGATGTTCTGGCGTCTGAGAAAGGTCATCAGTCAACGGTTTGAATCAAGGATAAGAAATGTTACCAGATGTATCAATGAAAGCTTCAGGTAAACTTGAATATCCTTTCCAGCAAGGGAGATGCCTCGACCGCCTTGATACGGTAGGTATGAGGAGTAGGGCGAGGCGGACAACCGATTGGAGGGCGAGCTATTCGTCCGATGTTCGAGACTATATGGCAGGCGCCTTTGAAAGGGACGGCAGACGGTCGAATCGCTCAGGACTCGCTCGAACAAAGGAATGAAATCGGCGACCACATCGTCGACCGCTCCTCGGGAGAGATGGTGATCCAAAGGAATGTTATTGATATACCCAGACGAGACGACTCGGGGGCGTTGATTCGGTAAAGGTGAAACGGAGTAGTCAGTGGCGATCCAAGCGAAGGTGCGTGACGTTGCGTCAGGGAGTGTGGCATTTGAGTGGGTCGTGTTCGGCAGCATCGCTGGCTCTGAGAGAAGGATTGTGCGGCCAGCGACCCAGCTGTATAGACTTGGGTGGACGAGATCGTAAACTTGCTCCGGCCACCTGGGGTTGGTGAAGGGATCTGACGCGGCGATCCGCTCCCTGATCCAAAGGCACAAAGTGCGCGTTGTGTCATTCGAGACCAGCATGTCGCTTTGCCAGATACGATCGAAACATGAGGTCTGGAAGATCGTGAGAGCGTGGTATACGCTGCGCACCGCAGCATACCTCGATGCCGGTCCGTACATCCCGTACACTCGCGTGATCATCGAGCTCAGAGAGGACATAGTCCACTTGGTCCTCGTCCAAATGTCTGACGGCGCCTTCAGCGCGCCAATGCGCTATGAATGCCGGCTCGTGTCGACGCTGCGCCCAGTCTTCTTCCGAATCGCGAATGTCCGCTGAAAGACCGCACATCCTCAGCTCAGCTGCCTTCAAGTTCTCGCGCGTCAGTGGGGTCAAATGACACGGGACGCTACGCTCACCGCCCATGGATGCTCGCCAGGGTCGTGCGCGTCTCCGACGGCAGCGCCGTTCCGCGGGTTGACGAACGGCTGGCGGAAGCGAGGAAGCGCTTGAGACGCCATGGGAGCCTAGAGGAGAGGGACGCTGCCGGGTCAGCGCGTGTCCGAGCCAGAGATGGCCGGTCTTCAAGTAGTCGTCGTCTGTTGGTCGCGTTGGAGGCTGCGAAAGCAATGATTTGCGCACCGATGGCTGTGTGTGTCGTCCACCGATCACCTCGCATCGCGGTGTCATCCGGATCTTCGCGACGCGCGACCATCCATCGTCGATGCCTTTGGCAGACGGTTGTTGACTCCAAGGGGACGCTTGTTTGAGGCCTGGGAAAGTCTAAATTGTGAGCAGAATGTACGCTCTTGAGGTTTTCAGCGCAACGAAGAGCACGGTGAGGAGGGAACGGCGCGCGGGGAAGCAGCATAGCGGCACCGCTTACACAGAGCCTTCAGTTGGACTGTTCGGACCGGCGCGCACGAGGCGCAGCCACCTCCGTTGACGTCAGTCGGCGTTGCACTTGACCAAAGGGCCAGCAAGGAAGAGGTGATGGCAAGTAAAGCAGTGAAGGCAAGACGGTCCGCCAGAGATCCAGCAACAGCAAACCGCTCTCGTATGAGTGGCTGCGTATCAGTGCCTGGATGCTGCCCTTCTGTCCATCGCTATGGAACGCAGGTTACAGGACGAGGATGCCAACCAGGAACTCAGGAGCCGTGTCTGGCTGACCAGAGTGGAGCTGCGAGCGAATCCGGAGTGGAAAGCATCGCGAGGGAAGTTGGCGTATGGCAACAAAATCCGGCAGCAGGGCTGCACAAATTGTTCCGACAAGTCTCAAGCGCGGTTCTGCGAGCCGGAGACGATGGAAAACCAGGTCACTAGATTACGGCGGTCGCCCTAACTTGTCTAAGCACGCCCATGACCGAGCCAGAAGCGTGGCCGGACGCGAGTGCGGGGAAAGCAGCGCGTGCTATACGGGAGCGGAGAAAGCGTGGTTCGGTTTGGTCGCACAAACAGCTGATTCGGGTCGATCTGCTTTATCAGATCACTCAGCCACCCGCCATGCCTGTGTCCCAGACAGACCTCGAGATCGCGCTCAAGAACGTCCTCAATGTGTCCCATCTCGTTAGTCCTACCATACGACGTCGGTCTGTGGCTTAGGCGCACCAGGAAATTACGGACACGAGCAGTGGATGCGGCGAAAACTATTCGATCGTGATCGTCAGCGCGTCGTTTGAGGGCAAAACGACCCTGGCTCGCCATCGTCTAGGTAAGTAGCCGTGGTAAACCCGTAGGGATCAGCGCTCATGCGTTATTTGCAGTAAACGAGCTGCTGAAGGACCAGATCGCTCAGATGCACGCGTTTTCGCAGGTAAGCCGACCGGTTTAAAGTCACTTTTATGCCAGCTAAGAATTATGCACAGAAAACGTACACGCCCAAGCAGTGGTCTGATTTACAGGCCAAGGAGGCTGCCGACGCTACGATGACTTAGGATCTTCGCGCAGTCTTCTGCATTGTCATCCTACATTTGCTCTCCATCTTTCCCCTCTACTGCGTCGCTTATTAATAGATCAAAAGACCCAGAATCTACACGCACGGGATTATAGTCGGGAGTGCCGGGAGCGCGACGTGGCCTCCTTGACACGTCTGCCACTTGCAGTTGCACCAGCGCATGCAGTGACAGTGAATGCCCGCGGTGCTAATCCCCGCGCGCCTATGTGTCACACCTCATTGAGCTTCCTATCTCGCGGCACCGCCGCACTTCGCCGTCTGACGCCCGCCGCGCATCATTTATTTCCTGTCGGGAAAATCGCGAGACGGCGCGTCCCCTTTCCTTCCCGTTCCCTATCGTCTCAGTCTCCCTGCCGCTGCACGGACATCGCAGCTCACACATCTCGCGGGACTCGATCCGCGAGCGATGAGCGCTGCGCAGGTGCAAGAGACGGTAAACCTCAATGCAGTCGCCGCTGCCGCCCTCGTGCTGTACGACGCGGTTATTTCGGCGGATCGCGAGGTACGTGATCACTATCTTGAAAGCATAATCCTGAATGTCCTATAGATTGAGCTCCAACGGCAGAGGTATGGGCAGTCCTCAGCAGGAATGATGTGGCTGATATCAGGCTCCGCTCGCATAGAAGACTACCATCAACGCTGCTGTACTTGTCAGTACATGACCTCTATCACCTATGGATCAACTGAAACCTCTGTAGGCTCTCTCGGTACCTGGGGGTCGTGATTGCACTGTACGTGACACTCGTCATCTCGCACTCGTTGGAGGTGTTAACACATCGCAGCTTCGTTGCCGCCCGTACGTAGCGCGTAGGACACGTCAAGCGCGTCTCAACCTTCACAGAGAGTGTGCAATCACACAGCTCTCAAGTGCGTATGATCGCAGCCTCTCCTCAGTCGCCGACATGGGCTGATGCTGTCGGAAGTTCTGCAATAACTTTCTGTACTCGTTTGCCGGGTGAGCAACTCGTTGTTCACTCTTCAAGTGTCGACTTGAGTTACTTATGACCATCGTCAGTCTCTCTCAGCTCTTGCTCGCCGCCGTGGCCATCATCTCAGCGTCACACGTTCGCGCATTGTATCGTCACAATACCTTCCGTGCGTTTCCTCCCACAGCATGCACTCTAGACTCTGACAATGCGGCACCGCAACAGTTCGTCTCGCCTTGTATGGTCTAGCAACTGGTGCGCATGCAATGCGAAGCCCCTCGCATTATCAACTGCATCTGACGTGGGCGTCGGACCCTTCTGCACCCGCTCTTCTCAATACCAGCTTCAGTAATTGTAAGTGCCGTCAGACGCCGTGGAGGGCAACGCTCACCGCCTCACTGCCTCGTGTTGCAAACATCGTCAGGCGCAAGCAGTAATACTCGGAATCACCTTCCGCGTCGACAAACCCCGTGTAATAGCCCAGATAACCCAACCTCCAATACCGGGATGTGGATGGGAGAACTCGCCGTATGATGGTCAAGCGTTCTGGTGCGTCCTGTCCAGTGGATCGCGATGAGACCCTAGATCTAACCCCAAGTGGCCGAAGGTGGCCGGCATTCATCTTTCACTGTACGCCACATGCACACCTCCGAGTGCAGGTAGTGGCAGCCCTAATTCTTATGTAGCAATCCTCTTCGCTCTGGTTCTCGCGCGCGCTGTATCCGCGGCTCGGATTAGTCCATCGTGGCAGACAGTCGCTCAAGGCGTCAAAGTCGATCGGGCGTTATTGTCTGTGACACTATGGGGTACGTTTCGTGCCTGCGTTCCTTGTTACCGTGCCCTGAAGAATAGGATCCGTGCAGCTCTCCTCCTCGCCAAATTGGTCCTCGTTTACGTGACTGCACCAGCGGCATCGCGTGCCGTGACATGGTATGTGCCATGTCTCCTGAGATGTTATGTACGTCTCTAACAAGTTCAATCATCTGTAGGTGGTTGTTGGCTGCGTACTCTGTTGTTGTGAGTGGTCTTCCTCACTTGTGACGGAGCCGACAGTTCTAAGCATTTGATATATAGGGTTCTCGCATGCAACTCGCGGAAGGACTCGACAAAGCACACAGCGAGCTACCCCTTACAGACAGCGTTGGCGACCCTATGCTCGACGGCTTCGTGATTGTTAGAACTCCTTGTGAGGCACGACAATTCGCAGCCCTCGAACGTCCGTCGAGGGGTTCCCGGACAGACTGGTTCGGCACCTCTAGCACGGCCACAACGACAGTCGAGTTCTCCAGCCGCGTTTCACCGGACAATGCGCGAGTAGACGCCAACTACGACGCTGGGGACGTTTACGTCCCTGTAGTTCGACGCAACGCGATTCCCGAGGAGTGGCCCCGGACCTTCGACCCTGTCGAAGCGCACAAACTCGCATCGACATCAGTATAATTCCCTACCAGCATTCAATTTGCATTTTACACTCCTTCTAGCTCTCTTGCTTTCGCTGCATACAGCTTCCTGTAGTCTGTGCGGTTAATCGTCCTCATACCCGCCGCTCACACGTTGTAGTACCCCAGCATCATGTTACCAACAGTCATCGCTTTGCTATCTTGTTGTACAGTAGAAATAAAGCTGCTCCAGCCATTCTGGGGACTTCGCTGTCTGAAGAACTTGAATGAAGGCTGGTTTTATGTCTCCGGACTATTTGCATGATAAGTGCAGAGAGGCGCGTTTCATTGATAGTTAGTTCAAGTTCTGAGGTGATTTTTGGGACTGAGATGGTCACTAGGAGTCTCACCAAAATATTTAAGGCGACTTTAGATTCCGCGCCGCCATGCCGCGTTTGTGACGGTTTGTCAGGAGCAACACAGCCTGTTCGACGTTTGCATCGCTCTCGGCGCATCAGTCTCGGCGAGCTCGCAGTTGCCGTCCACTTCTTAACCTCTTACCATGAGCGACGCCCTCAAAGCTGTCGCGCCGAAAAGTCAGGCCTCGGCCGCCGTCAGCGACGAGGTCGTCATGGCTGGACCGCTCGCCAACGCGAACCCCAGTCAGACCGTATACGAGCCTGAACCAGACGTACGTGGCCTGCTCGCTGTGCTCGGCAGCGACGAATAACACGGTTTGCGGTTTGTAGATGAGCATCTTCGTCGCTGCGCAACGGGGAGACGTTCAGCGAATTAAGCAGCTCGTCGAGACTGGCGAGGCCTCCGTTACCGACCGCGACGCCCAGAACGTCACCGCGCTGCACTGGGCGTCCATCAACGCCCACATGGGAGCATGTAGATATCTGCTGGACCAGGGCGCCGAGGTCGATGCCAAGGGCGGCGACCTGGATGCCACCCCCATGCAGTGGGCAGCTCGGTGAGCTCACTTCGACTAGAACGCGACTCCAGCTCACACGACGCAGTAACGGCTATCTGTATGTCATACATTTACTCATTTCGCACAACGCGGACCCGACTCTGGTCGACTCGCAAGGTTACAACACCTTGCACCTCGCGACGCACTCGTCGGCCGTCATGCCGCTTCTCTACCTCCTGCACCAGCCCATAGGTGTTGACTCGTTGGACGCCGAAGGTCACACTTCGCTTATGTGGGCCGCGTACCAGGGCGATGCCATTTCCGTCGACGTCTTGCTGCGCCACGGAGCATC